>CM060124.1:26824953-27002453 GCA_030522415.1 Channallabes apus | reverse complement strand
TGCTCTCTATGGTGCAGGAGTAGAAGTTCCTGAGCACCTTGGAGGGCAGTCTAAAGTCTCTCAAGCGTCTGAGGTGGTAGAGACGCTGCCGGGCTTTTTTCACCACGGTGCTGATGTGACAGGACCATGATAGGTCCTGCGTGATGTGAACACCGAGGTATCTGAAGCTGTCCACTCTCTCCACTGGGCTCCTGTTGATGACGGGGGTCTGGTAGTTCCTCTCCTGCTTTGTGCTAAAGTCCACTATCAGCTCCTTTGTCTTACTGACGTTCAGGAGGAGATTGTTCCTCTGGCACCAGTTCTCCAGATTTCCAATCTCCTCTAGGTAGTCCGACTCATCATTGTTGGTGATCAGTCCGACCACGACGGTGTCGTCAGCAAACTTGATGATGGAGGTGGAGTTGGTAGTGGCAACGCAGTCGTGGGTGTACAAAGAGTACAGCAGGGGGCTCAGAACACAACCCTGGCGGGCTCCAGTACTGAGAGTGAGTGTGGCTGAGACATGTCCGCCCATCCTTACTGCCTGTGGTCTGCCAGTCAGAAAATTGGAGATCCACTGACATATAGATGAGCTCAGTCCCAGGTGCTCCAGCTTGGTGGTGAGTGTGGAGGGAATTATTGTGTTAAAAGCAGAGCTGTAGTCGATGAAGAGCATTTTAACATAATTCCCTTTCCTAGTGTCCAGGTGAGTGAGTGATGTGTGGAGGAGATGAGAGATTGCATCGTCTGTGGAGCGGTTCTGACGGTATGCAAACTGTAGTGGGTCCAGTGTGTCGGGTAGTGAAGAAATGATGAAGTCTCTGATAAGGCGTTCAAAGCACTTCATCACTACTGAGGTGAGGGCTACAGGGCGATAGTCATTGAGGGAAGCAGGATGTTCCCGTGAACATTCAGCGAGTGGAACGCATGTTCCTTGAAAATCGACAGATAACTTGCAACCAACTTGCAGAAGAGATGCATCTGTACACACACTCATTCAACAACGCACCTTGCACATTACAGGAACTCGACTACGAGTTATTGTCACATCTGCCATACAAGTCCTGACCCCAATCCAAGGCATTTGCACATGTTTGGGCCGTTAAAGGAGTTCCTAGGAGGCCAGAATTTCAGACGTGAATCAGGTCGATAATGGCTCAAGCGGACTTTCTACTTTGATGATAACCAAGCAATAGTGGAATAAGTGTATTAGTGTAGCATGGGATTATATTGAGAAATAAAGGGAGTTGTTATTTATTTTTTTAATCCTCAGCACTCAATCACTCACTCATCTTCTATACTGCGGGAGGCCTGGATCCTATCCCAGGAGGCTTAAGGCACGAGGCAGGGTACACCCTGGACAGGGTGCCAATCGATCTCAGGACACACACACACACACACACACACACACACACACACACACACACTCACGCGCTCATTTATTTGAGGGTTTTCTAGCATGAACCGCCTTTTTAAGGTCATGCCACAACATCTCAATAGGATTCAGGTCAAGACTTTGACTAGGCCACTCCAAAGTCTTCATTTTGTTTTTCTTCAGCCATTCAGAGGTGGATTTGCTGGTGTGTTTTGGGTCATTGTCCTGCTGCAGCACCCAAGATCGCTTCAGCTTGAGTTGACGAACAGATGGCCGGACATTCTCCTTCAGGATTTTTTGGTAGACAGTAGAATTCATGGTTCCATCTATCACAGCAAGCCTTCCAGGTCCTGAAGCAGCAAAACAACCCCAGACCATCACACTACCACCACCATATTTTACTGTTGGTATGATGTTCTTTTTCTGAAATGCTGTGTTACTTTTACGCCAGATGTAACGGGACACGCACCTTCCAAAAAGTTCAACTTTTGTCTCGTCGGTCCACAAGGTATTTTCCCAAAAGTCTTGGCAATCATTGAGATGTTTCTTAGCAAAATTGAGACGAGCCTTAATGTTCTTTTTGCTTAAAAGTGATTTGCGCCTTGGAAATCTGCCATGCAGGCCGTTTTTGCCCAGTCTCTTTCTTATGGTGGAGTCGTGAACACTGACCTTAATTGAGGCAAGTGAGGCCTGCAGTTCTTTAGATGTTGTCCTGGGGTCTTTTGTGGCCTCTCGGATGAGTTGTCTCTGCGCTCTTGGGGTAATTTTGGTCGGCCGGCCACTCCTGGGAAGGTTCACCACTGTTCCATGTTTTTGCCATTTGTGGATAATGGCTCTCACTGTGGTTCACTGGAGTCCCAAAGCTTTAGAAATGGCTTTATAACCTTTACCAGACTGATAGATCTCAATTACTTTTGTTCTCATTTGTTCCTGAATTTCTTTGGATCTTGGCATGATGTCTAGCTTTTGAGGTGCTTTTGGTCTACTTCTCTGTGTCAGGTAGCTCCTATTTAAGTGATTTCTTGATTGAAACAGGTGTGGCAGTAATCAGGCCTGGGGGTGACTACAGAAATTGAACTCAGGTGTGATAAACAACAGTTAAGTTATTTTTTAACAAGGGGGGCAATCACTTTTTCACACAGGGCCATGTAGATTTGGAGTTTTTTTTCTCCCTTAATAACGTAAACCTTCATTTAAAAACTGCATTTTGTGTTCAATTATGTTATCTTTGACTAATAGTTAACGGTTTTTGATGAGCAGAAACATTTAAGTGTGACAAACATGCAAAAGAATAAGAAATCAGGAAGGGGGCAAATAGTTTTTCACACCACTGTATATGATGAATGAAAACATCATTAATAAGTTACATCCGTGAGGAGGCTGCAAAAATGAGTAAGGTGGGTTATTATACACAATCATTTTCCTTGTTAAAAAAAATTAATATAGAAAAGCTTTCCACGCTGAAAGAAAATCACAATATTCATATTTTTTATATGGTGATTTATTTTTTCATCCTACTGTATGTTTAAATCCTTTCATATATATGACAATATTTACTAATTACTAAAAACTCTTAATTCTTCAAATTGCAGATTTAGCATGCCCACTGGTTCACGTAGACTTAAGGAAGATCTAGCCTAGCAAGGAGATCAAAGAAAAGGTAATTGTTTAGTTGTCTACATCAAAGTGATAGAGAGTGATGCTAGACTGTCTGGCATAATTATTAAGTACATATACAAAATACTGTATTTTATAACAGATTTAAGAGGATTTTAGAATTTTAGTGACTGAAAAAAGAAATTGTCATTGATGGAGAAATAATTTGATGGAGTATGAATCTAATAAATCTAATAAATCTAAAAAATAACGTAATTAAGTGAAAAGAGAAAGAATGAGGAATTGTTTTTGTTTATTTGTTTTCGTCTATTTCTATATATTTGTACTTTTGCAGATGAGTGCATTAATCCCCTGGGAGTGACCTGTCTATTCAAAGCATATTCATAATCTATGAATATGAAGACCTGTCTATTTCTTAGGTATTTGGGCTAACCCCCACCCCACCCAACCGTGTTTGTTCCCAACAGTGTTTGACTGCAGTTACTTGTAGTTAGTAACCTAGTAAACCAGTGTGAGGATATCTTTAGTGATGGAAACTTCAAGGAACTTTTACTATAAGATTTTGGATAAGATCACCTTCCAAATGCCTAAATCTAAATGTACTGTAGATGAATCAATTACCTCTTGTACAATGTGGGCTTGAGACAAAAAAAAAAGTCACATGTTTTAAGTGCCCAGTGTGGTGACTGGTATGTAAACGATTCCTCATGCTCCTAGATCCAGTCTCCCATAAGCTGGAAGTCCTGGAATATGGCCATGCTATCCGGGGAATAATACTAGTAATTGATAAAATGTGATAACCTGGTCATTGAGTACCTTTAGGTCATCATCTGACTTTATTTTATCGCCACATAACGTTAGACCTGAGCAACTGAAGCAACCCCAGATCATAACACTGACTCCAGAGGCATGTTCAGTGGACATTATGCATGGTGGGTGCATCACTTCATGAGCTTCCCTTCTCACCCTGACACGCCCATCACTCTGGAACAGTGCTGGTGGACGTTACTTTTTAAAGTAACTAATTACATTACAAAATTACTGTCTTCAAAAAGTAACCAGTTGCATTACAGTGTTACATTCTGATACCTTTATAATTATTCTACCATCATCACTTAGTAAAGTTTGGCCCATAATCTGTTAACTACTAATACCCCTATCTCACCTACGCGGTTTCGCGCGGTGGCTGTAAGTACGGTAAGTAAGGCTATCCCACTATACACACTATAACGTAACCTAGTCCTGGAACATTTCTCTTCTTTAAATTTTCTTGAATTGCACATTTAATATCTCAGTTTTTTAGTTTGCACATTTTTCTTTGATATTAAATAAGGTGAAGGATAGTAACAAATGTTTCTTTACACTAGATACTGTACATATAAACTGATTAGGAGCAGGTTACCATAAAATAGATAAAAGCTTACGGAGGTGAGGCAGACTTTTCTTCCCTTGTTTCTTTCACCATCAGTCTGTCTGTCTTTAAAGAAGCTTTAAGGAATAAGGTTGGCTCACACCTCCGGGGTCGAGGGTTCAATTTCCGCCTCGGGGTCTGTGCGCTTGGAGTTTGCATGTGCTCCCTGTGCTTGCTGGGTTTCCTCCATGTCCAGTTTCCTCCCACAATCCAAAGATGTAACAATTTCCAATTTACCCGTAGTGTGTGTGTGCAGCCATGTATACAGCATAAAGCGGTATAGACAGTGAGTGAGTGAATGAGTGATCAATTTCAGGGCGTGTTAGAGTAATTCTGTTCTCCACTGCTGGTGCCAATCATCTTGTTAATAATAGTCCATTTTGTAATAATAGCATGACACACAGTCTTTTATTCCCTTTATGTTCCCTCAAACCGCAGTCAATAGTCATGAATCCTGTTCAGCACCATTCAGGGCATCAATATTTTCTCTAATAATTAGAGAAATTCATAATCTTAACCTTGTAATCCAACACTCCAGTACAAGCTGCTCAATATTCAGTATTCCGAGTGCATAACACACACACACACTGAACCTATCATTAAGCCCATCTGCTCATCGTCAAAGTGATTGTGCAGCTTAATAACATTTCATTAGGATTCTCGCACAGCTCAGCTCAGCTCAGAGAGAGAGAGTGTGTGTGTGTATGAGAGAGAGAGAGAGATGTGTGTGTGTGTGTGTGTGTCTGTTGTGTTATGTGTATGTATGAGAGAGAGAGAGTCGTATAAACCAAAGACAGTTCAGCTTTGTGTGATCCTGACAAAAGTGCTTTTCTTCTCTCAGTAAAGAAAAGAAATGAAAAAGAAAAGAAAAGAAAGAGCTGTGTGCATTTAAGGTTATTTTCTTTTCAACAAATTACAGTGAAGCACATCACAGCTTCCAAATGCAGCAAAACCAGTGTGTGTGTGTGTGTGTGTGTGTGTGTGTTGTGTGTGTGTGTGTGTGTGTGCTAAATGTCAGCCAGACTAAACTTGCTTTTGCAGTAATATTTATGCCAGTCATAACACGCTGAAGGTTATCTTCAGTTAAAACCTCACTTTTAACTTTACAAACTTTATATTACTTTAAACGTTATTTGCTGTTTATAAACGTCTAGGCCCGTATTCACAAAGCTTCTTAGAATTCTCTTAGGGAGCTCCTAGCTGAGCCTAAAAATTCCTAGCTGGGAGTCCTAGACTAAAAGTGATTTAGGAAACTTCTCAGAGGAACTCTCAGTAAGGAAAGTACAAAAACCACCAATTCATGGACTGTGATTGGTTGATGACTGGTCTTAAAATGCGCCCTTTTTTGAAAATATAATATATGATAATAGAATTGACAGTGAAATCATAATGTTTGTGTTGAAATAAATTGTATAATCATGACTACAGGCTACTTTACAGTATGCAAAGTCTCTATTATAGGCTAAATATCTTAGTTAAATAAAACAGACAAATGTTGAAAATCTGTTCAGTTTTGAATCAACCGATTTCCACAGAGTACTTAAATATAGTAAGTTCATACAATTACTTACCAAACATATTTTATTACCTGCAATCCATTTTAGGTTGACGGCAGAAAAAAAAGGCTCACCTTTTACCAATTTACATGACTCCAGGTCAGTCTATTTAAGTTCCACTTTTGGATGGTACATTGCCAAGAGATGGAAAGAAGTAATAAGACAGTAAAACCAGATGGGACAGAAGAGCAGTGTTTACTTTTAGAGTTACATTCAATGTTTAAAGTGTAATTCTTCCTTCTGCCATTTTTTCACCACTATACTGTTTAACCTCTTAAGCCTCTTAAAAGTCCTTCTCTCTACTCTTAACAAGTTTTACCATAGGAGCTGTTTTTAGGGCTAAGATGTCTTGTGAACCAACTTTATCTTTAGTCCTAAGTTTAAGGAGAAATTCTAAGAAAATTTCAGAATTCTAGGAATTTTCTTACAATTTCGTCACTAGGAGCAACTTTTAGGCTTTACGCTGGTTTTATGACACAACCCTCCCAGTTTATCCAGGCTTGGGACCGGCACTGCATCAGTGGCTGGGTAGTATGGGGTATGGCAACCATAAAATGTCCAACTTAATGTACAGCAGAAAAAAAAAAGGTTATGGTCTAGATTTTCCATTCATGACAACTGTATAGGAGATAAATTTTTATGTAACTCATCAGTTTATATTAACCATAAAATTATGCATAATTAGGCATGTGGATGATTTGAGTGACACCTGCAATACAAATGTCCGAGACTAGCTAGGCATCACATTAGCTTACAAGCTAATTGGAATCATTGTAGTTTGACCTAATATAAGAAATGTAGGAGTTGCCACGGGATGATGTACTGTATAAGGTATGGATATACTGTAGGAGTTCAATCAAATGTAAAACAACGTTAGCCACCTTGGCGTTTTAGCTTAGTTAACGCTGGGTTGTTGTAACTGAGGTAAGTCAGCGTCTCCAACCAACATGACGAAAGAAGTACAACTTAATGTAAACAAGGTGTAAGATACTCAACCTTCAAAAAATTTTATTTCTTTGCATTAATACGTTAGACAGAGAGTTCTGCCATACAGAAAGACAAATAAACATGTACATGGGCTTCAACGTGAAATAATAATATCACTGATTAAATTAAAGCTGATCAGATTATTTTTTTAGCTTTAACCATTTAATTATTTCTACAAACACTTCAACTGCCAATAAGTTTCAACAAAACAAGTTTACTAGTAGTATTAGTGTACGATGTACACTATGTATTGAACAAGTGAAATACAGACACCAGAAAATAAGAAAATAAATAAATGATTAAGCACTTAACAGAACAGGGGAACACAATAAAGCAACAAACGAATGACAGGACAAGAATAGAGACAGGACAAGAAAAAAAAAGCCACATAGTGTTTTAATTCCTGAGTGTTACTCTTCACTATAAAACTTAAATAATGTATTTGAAATTAAATTTATGTGACTTTTAAAGACACTTTGCTGCCTTTTATTTTCTGATGATTCACTTTAATACTGCAAATCAAAATCCGTTATTAATAACCCTGCTTTAACACCAAGAACTAAGCAACAAGCACCCGTTCATTTACACTTGCTGCTATGAACACAGGGTAATAACTCACACATTATTGTCCTTTGTGGATATAAATTAAGTTTAAACTGAAAATTTATGTAATTTCTCAGGTCTCCGTTTGTCTTATACACACACACACACACTAAATTTTTGGGATGTCAGCATTCATCAGCAAGATATTTACACACGGAGCTACGGTGAGAAGTTTTGGTTTCTGATTATTGAAAAAGAGGAAAAACACTTTCTAATCATTTTTACTGCATCATGTTTCAACAGCATTTTCAGATATTAGGAGAAATTCATTCATTCATTCATTTTCTACACCGCTTAATCCTGTGTTCAGAGTCGTGGGGGACCTGGACCCTATCCCAGGAGACTTCGGACACTAGGCGGGGTACACCCTGGACAGGGTGCCAATCCATCGCAGGGCACACACACATACACACAATCACACACTACGGGCAATTTGGGAACGCCAATTAGCCTAACCTGCATATCTTTGGACTGTGGGAGGAAACCGGAGTACCCGGAGGAAACCCACCAAGCACGGGGAGAACATGCAAACTCCATGCACACAGAGACAGGAATCGAGCCTGGCCGGGGAATCGAACCTGGACCCTGGAGGTGCAAGGCGACAGTGCTAACCACTACACCACCGTGCCGCCTGGGAGAAATTCATTAGTGCTTTTTTGACTAACACTGGAGTAATAATTAGTAAGAATTACACTACCGTTCAAAAGTTTGGGGTCACTTGCAAATTTCTTTGTTTTTGTTTAATGATTTATTTTCTACATTCTACAACAATACTGGGGATTTCAAAACTATAAAATAACACATATGGAATTAGGTAATTACGTAACAACAACAAAAACACCAGTTAATTGTTATTTTAAGACACAGAGGTCGGCCTTTCTGTAATAGTTCCTGCAAGAAAGTGCATTTGCAAAATCCGTCAAGCACCACAATGAAACTGTCTCTCATGAAGGCCGTCCCAGGAGGACGAGACCAAAACCTACCTCTGCTGCAGACGAGAAGTTCATTTAGAGTTATCAGCCTGAAAAATGACCAATTAACAGCAGCTCAGATTAGAGGCGTTATGAAGTCTTTACAGAGCAGAAGTAGCAGAAACATCTCAATATCAACTGTTCAAAGGAGATTCATGCATTTTTTGGACGCCTTCAGCAAAACTTTACAATGTAGAAAGAAATAAACATCAGGAACGACCATGGAGTTAGAAAGTGATCTAAAACTTTTGAACGGTAGTGTGTGTATATAGATAGAGAATAAATATATATATATATATATATATATATATATATATATATATATATTTATAAAATTCCACGTGAAAGACCAATACAAAGTGGTGTACACGTGAGAAGTCAGGGCCAGGGGTAGCTCAGTGGTTAAGGCATTGGACTACAGTTCGGAAGATCCCAGGTTCAAATCCCACAACCACCAAGTTGCCCCTGTTGGGCCCTTGAGCAAGGCCCTTAACCCTCAACTGCTCAGATGTGTAATGAGATAAAAATCTAAGTCGCTCTGGATAAGAGTGTCTGCCAAATGCCTAAATGTAAGTGGAACGAAAATCATACTGTACATAATTCCAAATTGATTTCACAAATAAGTAACTGCAAAGTGGGGTGTGCGTAATAATTCAGCCCCCTTTGGTCTGAGTGCAGTCAGTTGCCCATAGACATTGCCTGATGAGTGCTAATGACTAAATAGAGTGCACCTGTGTGTAATCTAATGTCAGTACAAATACAGCTGCTCTGTGACGGCCTCAGAGGTTGTCTAAGAGAATATTGGGAGCAACAACACCATGAAGTCCAAAGAACACACCAGACAGGTCAGGGATAAAGTTATTGAGAAATTTAAAGCAGGCTTAGGCTACAAAAAGATTTCCAAAGCCTTGAACGTCCCACGGAGCCACTGTTCAAGCGATCATTCAGAAATGGAAGGAGTATGGCACAACTGTAAACCTACCAAGACAAGGCCGTCCACCTAAACTCACAGGCCGAACAAGGAGAGCGCTGATCAGAAATGCAGCCAAGAGGCCCATGGTGACTCAGGACGAGCTGCAGAGATCTACAGCTCAGGTGGGGGAATCTGTCCATACGACAACTATTAGTCGTGCACTGCAAAAGTTGGCCTTTATGGAAGAGTGGCAAGAAGAAAGCCATTGTTAACAGAAAACCATAAGAAGTCCCGTTTGCACAGCAAACATGTGGAAGAAGGTGCTCTGGTCAGATGAGACCAAAATGGAACTTTTTTGCCAAAAATGCAAAACGCTATGTGTGGCGGAAAACTAACACAGCACATCACTCTGAACACACCATCCCCACTGTCAAATATGGTGGTGGCAGCATCATGCTCTGGGGTGCTTCTCTTCAGCAGGGACAGGGAAGCTGGTCAGAGTTGATGGGAAGATGGATGGAGCCAAATACAGGGCAATCTTGGAAGAAAACCTCTTGGAGTCTGCAAAAGACTTGAGACTGGGGCGGAGGTTCACCTTCCAGCAGGACAACGACCCTAAACATAAAGCCAGGGCAACGATGGAATGGTTTAAAACAAAACATATCCATGTGTTAGAATGGCCCAGTCAAAGTCCAGATCTAAATCCAATCGAGAATCTGTGGAAAGATCTGAAAACTGCTGTTCACAAACGCTGTCCATCTAATCTGACTAAGTTGGAGCTGTTTTGCAAAGAAGAATGGGCGAGGATTTCAGTCTCTAGACGTGCAAAGCTGGTAGAGACATACCCTAAAACACTGGCAGCTGTAATTGCAGCAAAATGTGGTTCTACAAAGTATTGACTCAGGGGGCTGAATAATTACACACACCCCACTTTCCAGTTATTTATTTGTAAAAAAAAATATTTGGAATCATGTATGATTTTCGTTCCACTTCTCACATGTACACCACTTTGTATTGGTCTTTCACGTGGAATTCCAATAAAATTGATTCATGTTAGTGGCTGTAATGTGACAAAATGTGGAAAAGTTCAAGGGGGCCGAATACTTTTGCAAGTCACTGTATATACACTATTCCAGTATATATATTTATATGGAATGAATATTCCAGATTCAATTAGTGCATCAGTGAATGCATTTTTGAAAGTACAACCTGAGGTGCATTCTGCGGTCTAGGTGAGTGAACCCCAACACGTGCATCAATGCACTCCATTGAGCCTGGTGACCTACAGCACTCACACGGCAAGCCATGTACAGGTATCCACATGCAAAACAAAGTAACATAACAGGAGTAAATTAAGTGAGTGATCTTATTTTGAATGTTATTGACTCCTATAGATATAACATCAGAAAATTCTTTAGATGAGACGAAGACAGTAAAGCAGTATTGAGAAATATGATTCAGAGAAGAAAGACCTGGATGCTGTGTTCCAATCCCAAAAGACCAGCAGTTTCTGAAAAACTTAAACCAGTCCATCTAGGACCAATAACCATGCCATGATTAAAGCTACAGTGCTCAGATTTTTCTCCTATTCTGATGTTTGATGTGGACATTAACCAAAGCTCTTGACTTGCATTAATGCATTTTGCCGATTGATAAATGAAATTGCAGATGCACAGGTGTTCCTATTAAAGTGGCCCAGGAGTTTGATCTTTGCATGGGAAATAATTTTATATTTATTATTATTATTATTATTATTATTATTATTATTATTATTATTATTTTATAATGGTATTATTATCATTACGAAATGCTGAAAAAAACTAATCCAAAATGTACAGCAGGTTTATAGTTTGGTAGTGCGTATGTACAAAGTTAAAGATAGATTAGTTCAAAAAAGGCACATTTCAAATGTATTCACAAATTAAAAAATACAAAATAAGATGAGCAACAAATGGTGAGAAAGAAATTATGAAACGGACGTGACGAGGTGTATTTTGTGAGTTCCTTCTCTTCTTCATTAATGCCAGTAGAGTATGTTACTCATGAAGAATATAATTTCCAAAGCTGTCAGTTCTTCCTTGTGTAAGACAGTCATTAAGAACAACCAGCTGTGAGATGGAACATCCTGAACCTGTGTCCTTAATTTACTTGTAACCATGACTACACCCACAGCAGATCACGCCCTTTATATAACTTCCTGAGTTTTTATTTTTAGCTAAAATCATGTTTTTTCCCCACACTGAGACAGAGAAGAAACTGTTTTTCACTTCTTAAGAATCATGGATGGGGTTCCCCAGGGCTCTACAATAGCTGCTGTTTATGTTAATGTTGACTTTAACTTTCACTAAAGCACAACTTCAGTGCGTTATATACATAAATATGTCCATACCTTCCCGTCCCTAAAATTTCAAATACGGCAGTATACAAGAACAAGGTCAAGCAGCAGACACTGGGGACAACAAATCTACAGACTGACAAAGTGCGAAAATGAATTTCTATTCACAGTGATGGCCACAAATTCATTTGAATGTCATTCAACAACCGTAGGATGACCAAGTGACCTTTAAGCAGAGTGGTAAAATGAAGCTGGTTTGAAGCACACAGCCAGGATCCTCAAATAGGCTCCTAGAGGCAGGAATAAAATCGAGCAAAGCCAGAAAAAAAGCGCTCCATCAATGGAAAACACAGAACAGCCAGGCCTGAGGTTTGCAAAAGTCCACAGGAATTGGATCGTAGAGAACTGGAGTAAGGTCATCTCCCCGATGAGTCCAATTTTCAGCTTCACAGTCTCACGCCATTCTGTTAAATGTGAAGGAAGACCGGTGATGATCTGAGGGTGCTTTAGCAAGTATAAGATCAGTCAGGTTTGTCTTTGTGGAGGAATAAACCAAACCATGTACAAGATTATTCTGGAAGAACCTTTATTTCCTTCCACTCTGACTATGTTACCCAACTCTGAGGATTGTTTTTTCTAACAGGACAATGCTCCATGCCACACAGCCAGGTCAATCAAGGTGTGGGCAGAGGACCATCAGATCCTGTCATGGCCAGCCCAAGCTCCAGATCCAAACTCCAGTGAAACATCTGGAATATGAACAAGAGAAAAGTCAAAAGCCATTATACAAAGTTGAGCTTCTTGAATTTGTGCAAGCATGGTATACAATTATCCAAAAGCAATATAAAAGACTGGTGCGATTGCAAATCAGTGTTATTCCACCTAATACAGCAAACACTGTGTAAAGGGTCACCCCTAGAGAAAAAAAAACCTTGTTTTGTGTAGTTTTAGTTTTTTAGCCTCAGTTTGCCAGAATGCACCTCGGTCAGGTGATGAGAGCGCTCACCTGAACCGAGGTAGCTCATTAGTTTCATTATACGTAAATAGCCTAGTCTGTCTAGTATTCTAGTCTGATTAGATCTTAGTCTGTTTATCCACTAACTTGTTTAGTTCTTAGTCTGTTTCATACCTAGTCTGTTCATCCCTTGGGTCTCTGGCTACTAGTCTGTTTAGCAACTAGTCTGTTGAGCTACCATCCAGCTGAGCAGCTAGTGTGCACAACAGCTAGTAGGCCTAGCCAAGTCCCTTGTACTGTAGGTTCAGTCCCTTGTGTATTTAGTCCCCAAGTCAGTTTAGTTTTAGTCGTCTTGTCTGTTTTGTATATTATGTTTAGGCTTGTATTTTTAGTCTATTATGTTTATTCCCTAGTCTGTGTAATTTGATTAATGTTTTTGTTTGAAACATGCTCCAGCAGTAAAGCCAACTTTTTTGTTCATGTTTGCTTTGATTTGTTTTATTTCATCATTAAAAGACTTTCAAGTTCATGTTTCCCTCTGCATCTATGCCTCATCCAATGCACCTTCAAGCCCACAGTCCAACACCATTCCATTCATGACACACTGCAACTTTTATGTGTTTATTTATTTGGTGTGTGGATGTTTAAAAAATTTTTTAATAAATGCTATATAAACAAAAACGATTAAATGAATTTAAAATATAATAAATTTAAGTTAAATAAGAATACAATGTATAGAAATTAAAATAAAGATATAATTAAAATAAAGATATAAATCAATAGTATAGAATTTAAATAAAAGTTGCTATGATTCCTGGTCATAGGTATAATGATGTGATTTATTTATTGTTTTTCTTTCGTGTGATTGAGGAAATGGTATAACTTCTATAGCAATACATCAACAAAAGCACCATGAAAATGAAATAAAATTAAAATAACGTTTAACATTTTCAGTCACCGGAAGGTCTTCAGGAAGGAGACATATTTCTATAGCTGCTGTGGGACAGGAAATATTTTGTTGCGTAGATGCTCCAGAACATTCACTCTAATTCTAAAATATTACTACTGACCTATAAAGCACTGAATGGTCCTGGGCCTCAGTACCTGATTAAACTACTGGCATTTTACCATCCAAAGATGCGAAAGATGCAGGCAATTTGTTAGTTGCTCGTATAATGAAGACCACAGTGGGAACAAGGACATTCTGTTACGAAACCCTTTAAATATGCAATAGTTTTCTAATAAATCTTAAGGACTCAACCACAGCCTCATTGTTTAACTCTTGGCTGCAAACCTATTTGTTTAAGCAAGACTTTTATGAACGGTCTTTACTTTGGTAAAGGAGCAGATCTGCAGGATCGTGGGTGTTCAGTTTTCTGGTGATATCGGTGTACTGATTTCCCTGACTTTCATAAGTTCTTTCAGGTTTGTTGACAGTGAAGTGACTGCATTATTAACCAGGGAGCACTCATGTCTGTGTTTTCTTTCTGGCTCTCCTGTTTGGATATAGCTAGTTCAGCTTGTCCTGCTGGAGTCCCTACTTGAACTTGAACAAAATGTAACTTGACATATCTCGCTCTCCCTCCGTTTATGACCCCTTCTACATTTCAGACTTGCCTGATTCATCCTGTTGCACTACTTCGTCTTGGAATTCAGATCATATACAGAAACCACTTACTGTCCCTTTAAAGGCTACACTTTAAAAACATATTGACATGAAGATGGCTTTGGATTGCAAAGGACGCAATCTGTTTTGTTACTTTGGCTTAGGACATCAATTCCCATGATACCTTTAGGTTTTAAAAACTTTCAACCCAAGTCTCCATTTGTAAGAACATCAACAAAATAGACTACATGTTAAAACTATAATGAATTTTCTGCTTTCACAATTGCACTTCTTGACTTTAAAGTGCACAGTTCAATAAGATTTATAATCACACTATCCAGCATCACATACTGTAGATAAGGAGGGGTTTTCTTTTGACTCTGGTTCCTCTTAAGGTTTCTTTGTCATGTCATGTCAAACCAAGGAGGTTTTCCTTCTCACCATAGTCTCATGTTTTAGGAATAATTTTGCATTTATTTAGTGGAATTATGCAGTGGCATATTGACCCCACACCTTTAGGATCAAGGGTTCAATTCCTGCCTCCGGTCAGTGTGGAAGTGGAGTTTAAACAATCCCCCAATGCTTGAAACTTTTTAGTATGTGATGTCTTAGGAAAAGAATCAAATTCAGAGTGGCATTAGTATTTTCCTTTAACAGCATGTCCCTGTATCCTATTTTGTAAAATCTTTATTTTTCTTTAAGTATGCCGTAATTGGTTTGTTAGACTGATCAGTGATTAGCTGTTAAAGGTGTGACCGAGTTCTAAATGGCGTCTGCAGGTCATTTGCGGTGGCGTTTGCATTGATCAGAGAAAATGGACACGACTTCATTTACCAGAGGTGCCGTTAATTAATGCCCGTGTGTATATGTGTGTGTAGGTGTGTTTGTGTGTGATAGAGAGATCACCTTCAGATCTCATTACCTTCTCTCCTGATGGACTGAGGAGCCACATGCACTACAGTACATCACCCTGCATAAACATTGTTTAAGAAATAAAGATGAACCTCCTAAATTTTGAATATACTCTATGATGACAGCAACAGTTCTCCAGTATCCTAGTAAAATTATCCACTGAAGTATTCAACACTCAGCTGAAAGTTTTCGGGAAATGTGAAGGATGGCAATGAGACCTCCTGACCCTCTTGTGTGTTTTGTTTGGACTACTAATTAACACTCAGGACTTGTGTCCATCTGTTACAGAGCACCTTGCCATCACACAAGCTCCAGATATTTATGCATATATAGATGCATCAAGGGCATTGACTTGTCAAGAAAAGTGCAACTTACTCATCTACTGGAATCCACCATGAATAAGATGCACAACATCATCATCGGTTCTACAGTGATGATACTGTACATTAATACACATTGAGTTGAACTTACTACACCTAAAGACTTATGGCCACACCACTTTACCCAAAACTATTCCCAGGGAGCTTAATTAGGTTAGGTTTATTAGGTTTATTAGGTCTTGAATAAAATGACTTATTTCTTCTTAATTCAGTTCTGTTCCAAAATTGACAGTATAATCATACTTCCGACAGGAAACCTTTCCTTATTCAGACTAGTGTTGAATAATCATTCTGATGACCATGAGGGTGGAAGAAATAAAATCCCAGCTGGCATATTGAGACAAGGACCTTACATTTCATGGGTTCACTGATCTCTTAAATCAAACTCTATGACCTACTTTAGGAAACAGAGGGAAATTTAATTACGTACTAGCTTTTTGGTTCTAAACCCGTTGGCTCAGACTCAGTGCTCATGCAAAGTTGCCTGTATCTCCTTGTACAACTGCATTTGTGTTTATTTATATAAGATCTATGCCAAGTTTGTGCTGTTGTGCCGGATTCCTGAGAGGAGAACCAGATTTGATAGCAGAAGAGTTTCAGCTGGTACCATGTTTATGCAAATTGATAGATCTGGATCATGGAATACAATGGCCAAATCAAGATGTGCAATGTAACTTGGTAGACTCTTGCACCAAAACGACCTTGCAAAAGTTAAGGGGGATGCAAACTTTCAAGATCATTATATTTGTATTTGTTACTACAAGTGGTGTTCAAGTCAAACTGATGGTGATTGTGCAGAATAACAGAACACAGGAATAAATGTAAAACTCATTTTATTTCTCTATATAAACCCATGCTCCACTAATTATACATCCCAGCATTTTACTAGTGCTTTGATACCATCAAGGTAAAAAGGTTTCTCAGGACCCAAGTTTGCCATGTTTGGACTGTCTGCTTCACGTCTGAAACGCTGGCCTCCCAGGAACTCCTTTAATGGCCCAAACATGTCGAAATTATTAGTAGTGAGGTCAGGACTGTACGGATGTAACGATAACTTACAGCTGAGTTCCTGTATTGTGCAAGTGGAGTTTGTGAAGGAGTGTGTGTTCAGTTCCAATAGACCAGTGCGTCTCTTCTCCTATTTGATGTTGTTAAATGTTCATGGCTGGCCATTCATGGACATACGACCTTCTTTAAAATGGTTGCACTTTTCTACTGTTTCACTGCAGATAATCTTCTCATCACTAGACTCAGTTTTACACTTCCGTTACCAAGAAGTGTCATCTTGTATTTAAGTCAAAACAAATCTTAGTTTGACTTAAATACTCCTTGGGGGTGTTCTTCGTACGTCGCTTGAAACATCCGGGATGAATTGACACATCTAAGATGAGATCATGGTGCTAATTAAGACCTGGCTACGTTGGTTCTTCCAGCACACCTGTTGTTGATGATTAGTATGGCCGGATTGAGTTGTCTAGGATTATTGCGCATTCGTGTGTTGGTTTAAAAGGCGATATGCATCGACAGTAGAAGCACTGATCACAAGCCCTTTGATTGGTTGACGAAATGACAAAAGAACGAGCTAAAAAAAATTTTAACACCTGTTATGCGCTGAAATCCCCCCCCCCCCCCCCCCACGTGTTATGCGCTGAAATGCTTCCCTGCCATGGATCCCCCCCCCCCCCCCACCACACACACATAATCGCTATCAAATATTATATTAGAACATAATATGCACATATGTTTTACTAATTACATGAGACAATAAAATAAAATAAGAAATATGAAAATAAATATCTTGTATGTTGTATATGGAAAAATATAAATATTAATATTTTTTTCAAAAACATGTATACTTTTATATTGTTTATTTTATAATAAAATTAGTTTTGTCCAATTTTTCATTATAATTTTTTTTATTGTATATATATACATAAATATTTATTTGCATATTCATAACGAACCCCTGAAAAATAAATGTGTTACAAAATAAACATTATACAAGAATTTGAATTAATGGTCTTGAGGGCTGTCTCGTGCCTAGAGTTTATTATAATAATAAAAAACCTATGAATTTATGTTGTAATATAATATTTGATAGCAATTATATATATATATATATATATATATATATATATATATATATATATATATATATATATATATATATATATGCATGCAAGATACTTTTCTTTCCCCACGTGAGTCAGTCCACGTCAGTCGTGCACTTTAACCAATCAGATGTGACCTCACCATTTCAACCAATCATAACCCGGCAGGAGCGCAGCCTTAATCCTGTTTACATGAAATAAAGCTGCTACCGAGCAGGTTCAAGCTTACGGACATGTTGCTATGACAGCAAATGCGAGATGAGCATCGAAGAACGAAACAATCCAAGATCAGGACAGATCCACAACAATCAAATCCAGCTAACTGAGTTAGCGACGTACGAAGAACGGACCCCTTGTCTAGTTGACATATTATTGTTGATCTTTCGGCTCATTCCAGCAAAAAGTCACCACTGCAGACCATCCGATCGGCACACAAGCTTGGCACAGATCTTTCACCATGAATACTTCCTGACATACAGTAACCCTTTTATTTTATCCGGGCTTCGGACCGGCGCTGCATCCAGTGGCTGGGATTTGGGCATTGGTTGGGAATCAAACCTGAGCCTTCTAAATGGCGAGCAAGAAAATTACTATTGACCCACCGTTGCCCCACTTGTATATGTGACATATAACGTTGGAAAAAAACATTATTTATCTTAGCTCCTTTTTCTTCTCCTTTTTCTTCTCCTATATCCTTTATATCATAAAAACATGCAGATGGTGTGTAGACGGTTTATATCCGTTGTATATACACCAGCTCTTAAACTTGTATTCTGCAGATTTGTGCTAGCTTTGAGTTTTATATATACAATCTATGTTGTGTATGTAGTTGCAGATATCAGAAAGTGTAAATACTTGACTGTAGTCTGTACAGCTGGCTGTACAGGAAAGCGCCTTTTCTTTTGGGAATCGTGAACTTTTCTGCATTTGTTGTCCTATTGTATACTTAGTTAGAAATTTCATTACATCGAATGAACCATGTTCATGGTCAGTCATTCATCTCCAGCTATATGCCTTAACCAGAAAAAACATACAACACTAACACTAAGTTATAATAAATCCTGTTAGGCTGAGTTTCATTATTTAGCCGTCAAGTGAGACTTGAATTTCTTCTGGCACTTTTCTGTAGTCTTGAATTCTTAACAAATTTCTGCAAGCATGTGGCAGGAAGCTTCATTACTCTTACAAAGAAGAACGACCTCAAGCGCAAATTTATACTGAGAACAGGAACGCCACTCAGGCCAACCGCAACGCTGAAAACACTCGGTACACCCAACTCACCAATGTGCTCAGTGTGCCATGTGACTGACATATTGTATTTCAAACTTGTAAACAAAAGTTAAATAGCATTAGAGCATAATATGAATGTTGATATCACACACACTCTTTAAGTAAACCTGACTGATTTCTAGCTTGACTTCAACCCCAACACAAAGGCTTTCAGGAAGGTTAGAGATGTTAATTCTGTTCAAAAACACTTGATCTGCTGAGGTTAAACCCATTTATTTAGCTTGTTCCAAAGTGAATAAGAGAAAAAAAAAAGAGAACTGAAAAGATTAAAATGAGACAAAGAAACATGGCGGAGGCAGGGGTTACGTAGAATAACGGTTGGTGCAAAGACAAGGTTAGGAAGTAAATAAATGCTCTACTAAACATTAACATTTGAGCTCAAGCAGAACTCCATCAGCACATTGTGTGTGTAGTTCAACGGTGAGTTTAATAGGAACCGTTCCATGTATAGAAAAATGTACAACGACACAGAGGGGGAAAAAAATGCAAAAATAAACAGTGAGTATGGAAACTACACAAGTGAGAAATAAATGAATCAGTGTAAAGCAATGAAACCGGGATGAACCGTGTCACAGCTTTTTCTGCCAAAATGTAATATAGTACTAAACACCGTAAGGGGCAAAGGAGGGAAAAAATATAAAAAAGAGACATGACAGGGAAAAACGTAAAGAACAAAAGAACCCTCTCTCTCTCTCTCTCTCTCTCTCTCGTGCACGCTCGCTCAAGACGGGTGGGTGTTCAACCGGGTCAGTATGAACCAAACACCTATGGCTAGACAAGTACACTTTGATTTGTATAAAACAATTAAAACAAACAAAAAAATAAATCAATAAAAACACTTAGCAAGCAGGTAAGAAGTTAAGAAATCCCACCTTCTGCATTAGGATTGGCTAAAATAAAAAATCGGCTAAAATCTTACGTACAGTATGTATGATTGGCAGAGGTGGAAAGAGTAATAAAATTTTGTACTCAAGTACAAGTACTGTTACTTCAGTGAAATTTTACTTAAGTACAAGTAAAGTTACCATTATAAAAATCTACTCAACTAAAAGTAAAAAGTAGCTCATTAAAAAATGTACTCAGAGTAAAAGTTACCGAGTTACTTTTTTATTTTTATTTTTTTTACAGCGGGGGTGGGATGAGGCATTCTAGCGTAGTTAAAAAAAGATGAGCAGATATAAATCTCAAACTAGTTGTTTATAACTGAAGTAACACGTTTGCATAATAAAGCTGTTGTCTTTCTTGTGCTTGAAAATCAAAGTGGTCACTTAAATATGGTGTTACGTCCCAGTCTAGGGCCATACAGCAAAATGTTCTGTTTTAAACTGTATGGAAATGGTGGTATATGGCAGAAAGAACTAGATCCAATCATTATGAGGTTTGTATAGACACACACACACACACACACACACACACACACACACACACACACACACACCAGGAGGATGAGGAGGATCAGATTCAGGATGGACCCAGGCCAAAATAATAAAATTGTATAAAATGGTATTTATATTTAGTAGCTAGATTATCTGCACAAAAAAAAAAAACACACAAACAAAAATACATGTACCTTCCCAGACTCCCTAAACCAAAAACAATGAAATTATCTACAAATATATACAAAGACCAACCAAACCAAAGGGACAAAGCAATAATCAAAGTCAACAACCAAATATCAAAACGCCAAAATCACAACCTCTTTCATCTTTCCCGCGTCTCTCTCCGGTATATATATGGTTGTGCTAGTCGATGACATCACTCTTAGGGCGGAAGCGACCGTGTGGACGGTCAGGAAGGTGCTGATTCAATTCAATTCAATTCAATTTTATTTATATAGCGCTTTTAACAATGGTCATTGTCTCAAAGCAGCTTCACAAAAATTAAAGAAATTTAACAAAAAAAAAAAAAAAAAATGTGGAGACAGTCAGAAAACCTGGAGTGGAGTCTGGAGCGGCGCGCGACCAGGACATGATACACACACGCGGCGCAACGGAGCATTTATACAAAGCATAATATTTTTATTATTTTAGCATTTTCATTCATTTATTTTTTACTCAGTAGCGAATATGATTTAAAATGTAGCGAATTACAATACTTCAAACAAAACGTACTTAAGTAAAAGTTAAATTACAGCTTTTATAAACTACTTTAAAAAGTAGAAATACACAAAAAAGCTAGTCAATTACAGTAACGCGAGTAAATGTAATTCGTTACTTTCCACCTCTGATGATTGGTTAGAGCAACAAATGGTGGGATTTGTTCTGTTTTTAAACCAGTTTAGCACAATATTTGTTCATTATTACTGTATGTCTCAGTGTCACGTAAATGAGCTCTAAATAATGTTGATGATTATTAAAAATAGGAACTATCGCAAAACTCGCAAGCTTCTGCTGGCACAGTTACCTTTGTGTCATGTTTGGTTACAAGAATTCATTCAAGCATAAGGGCGGGACTTAAATCCTATTTTAAGGAGTAGTTTTAAAGACCTGGAAGTGTAAGAGTCAATCATGGTTTTTCTTCCTGTTCCTGAAATAATCAAATCCCTATATTTTCAACTGCATAATTTTATTATTATTATTATTATTATTATTATTATTATTGTATTAAGGTAAGAAATCCCAGCTCCTGCATTAGGATAGGACTATATAATAATAATGATAATAATAATAATAATAATAGGTACAAAGTGAAATAGTCATTTTCTCACCAGTTAGGAAGCTGGGGTCAGAGTGCAAGGTCAGGCAGGATACAGCACCCCTGGAGCAGAAAAGGTTTAGGGATTTGTGAAAAGGCTCAACAGTAATAACTTCAGTGGTGCAAAAGTGCCCCAATAAGATGGTTTTATTTTGCTGTATAAAAAGCAACTAACACATTTCATATTATATATATATATAAACAATTATTTAGAGTTAAAAGAAACTATTACAGTTCAAAATGGTTTGTACATCCCTTAACTAATGCATTTTTAATTAGATTTTGCTTATAATACAGTAAATCACTCAAGTCTTTTTTTTTTTCTTTTTAGAAAACTCTGTACTGCTTTTCTGTATGTACTGTAGCTGTCTCATCTCAGTTGGAGTCGCACAGTGTATATAAGGCCACAACCCTACAATGGCCGCGCAGATCACTTCCTTTAAAGGATGTGGCCCCGGAATTGAGACATACTGAACCTAAAGGTCCACCAGCTGTTTCTGCCTTTACCATTGTGTCAACATAAAATGATATGGAAACTATCACATACAAAATCACAATGATTGCGTTTAAAAAAAAGTTTGTGCCATAGGCCAGATGTAGCTATTGGTTAATGCTGTTTAATAACTCTTAACCACATTTTTTAAAAAGAAAAACACATAAATCCCCTTGTTTTTTCTTTCTTTTATTTTGTTTTATTTTATTTATATATCTTATTACATATTTTATTTGTATACTGTAATATAGATATTTTTTTTTACAATTGTTGATGCTACATCTGCCATCATGTGTTCCATTCTCTTTCCTTATTTGCAAAGAAACTACAGTACATTCTTTGTTGTCAGGAAAAAGAAGGCCACATTTCACCGCCGCATTTGAAGAAACCTTTGAAAAGGGACAGCTTTTGTCGTGACACTATGCTCTAAACGGCTTTCAGATGCGTCCTTTATAGGATGCAGACGCAGAATTGAGACACACGGTATGCATACTGCAAGGTTAGCAAGTAATGATAATGCTAAGGCCAATGCCAAGAACTCTAAGAGGACAAATGAGAAGCGCATCAGGATCCCAAATAACGACTCCAACAACAGTGAAGATTACAGACACCCCTGATTTAGAGCTATCCATAAAATCCCTCTACCCTGTGGGTGAAGTAATCATTGGGTGATAAGCTATATATTAGAATCACACCAAAAATTGTCTCCTGTAATTTTATTATACTGCAACACACTTTTTCACATACAGTAGGTTAGGTGTGATTTAATTAAGCTTGTGTTTAGTCAAACTCCACCACACAGCAGATGTGAAGAGGATTGTTCTCACACAACGAGAGGAACCCGTACTGTACCTGGCAGATCCCTTAATGTTGTTCAAGGTCTTTTGGGAGCTTTTTTGATAATTTTTTTTTTTTCAATCATTGCTCTTTCATCTCTATTTGAGAGACATCCTGTTCTTAGTAATGTCACCATACTGTCCCATTGTCCCCTCCTCTTAATGATGGCCTTCACAGTCTACCATGATACATTTAATGGTCTGAAATTTTTTTTTGTACCTCTCCCCTGATTGATATCTTTTAGCAATGAGATCATGTGCATGCTTTTTAAGCTTTGTGCGGACCATCAGTCAGCAATCAGATAAACAGGGATAATCAGATTACTACTGTAAAAAGGTGACAGAAATATTGTATTATAATTAATATTAAACGGAAGTTAAAAGGTGATTGTATAATTCCAAGCTCAGTTATATGGCCAATAATAATTCCATGTTTATGTAACCAGGTGATGGTATGGTGCGATATAATTTATCTTAGTTTGAATAATAATAATAATAATAATAATAATAATAATAATAATATACTTTTTAAATCTATTGTATAAATGAATAATGTGTTTTAAAAAAAAGTACGATGCTAAACAATCCTTTCAAAACTTCCACCCTATTTCTAGAGTTAATGCTACAAAAAAATCCATTGAAATATTTAGACTAATTAGATTAAATAATTCAGCAAGCCTCTGTCATAAATAATAATAATAATAATAATAATATTATTATTATTATTATTATTATTATTAAGCTTAAGGTTGTCTCAAGCAAGACCTACAAAAAAAACAAGAAGCAGTAATCCAGTGATCAGTCTGCTTAGCAGCCTTAAGCAGGGATGAAATTTCAGCATTGTTCTTTCTTCAGCTCTCTGGTACAAGATTTGATCCTGAGCTCCGATTACTGTCTACACAACTTTCCCAGTGTTCTCTCTGCGTGGGTTTTGTCAAAGTGCTCCAATTTCTTTCCACTTTCTAAAAAATTATGATGGATGTGTAACTTGTCGAGGGTGTTGTCTCGTTTCATGCCTTCTTACACTAGGATTTGGATTCATTATGTTTTTGTTTTTTTTTAAGCAAAAGAACAGGCGGCGCGGTGGTGTAGTGGTTAGCACTGTCGCCTTGCACCTCCAGGGTCCGGGTTCGATTCCCGGCCAGGCTCGATTCCCGTCTCTCTGTGCATGGAGTTTGCATGTTCTCCCCGTGCTTGGTGGGTTTCCTCCGGGTACTCCGGTTTCCTCCCACAGTCCAAAAGACATGCAGATTAGGCTAATTGGCGTTCCCAAATTGAACATACTGTGTGAATGAGTGTGTTTGTGTGCTCTGCGATGGATTGGCACGCTGTCCAGGGTGTACCCTGCCTTGTGCCCCGAGTCTCCTGGGATAGGCTCCAGGTCCCCGCGAGCCTAAATACAGGATAAAGCGGTATAGAAGATGAATGAAAGCAAAAGAACAATACATTTCCTATAGCAAGCATCAGATGATGATTGGTTTCATGTTGTACATACAGTATGGAACATGGACTAAATTAAGTTGATGCATCAAATTGTAATAAATGCCTCAAATAATCTCTTGTATTTCTTGTACTGTACATATTGCACATCTTGTTTGACATTTATTCAACTCTTCAATCCCAAATTACATAAAACCTTTAACAGTGGTTTCATCTTATCCTCTTACAGTTACAGTACATCCAAATGTTAATACCATCTCTCTTACTACTCTGGGGTTTTGTGTAATAACACAATAAAAATCATCTAACCATAGCAGGTCATAATATGTGGCAAATACAACTTCAAACAAATAACATATACGTTTTTTCATCATGCATTAGTGCATCGTAAGGAGACAGAATTATGAGGGCCCCTGCTGGACAACCGGCAAATTGCACCTACAATTTACAGTACTTCTGTAAGTAAGTAATTTTTCATTTTATTTGTATGTATATTTTTATTAATAAAATTTTTTCTACTCATTACACAAATCAATAAAATAAAAAATTAATAAAGAAATGAAATAAAAATGACATAATAAATGTTAGAAGGAAAAAAAAGTACACTGTTGTATATGGACTTTTCAAGAGGGGATGAAAATGTGATGGGCAGGTTTGGTCTTCAGGACAGGAATGTAGAAGGACAGATGGTGGTGGACTTTGCAAAAAGGATGGAAATGGCAGTAGTAAATACTTTCTTCCAGAAGAGGCAGGAACATAGGGTGACATAAGAGCGGAGGCAGAAGCACTCAGGTGGACTACATCTTGTGTCGACGTTGTAATCTGAAAGAGATTAGTGACTGCAAAGTGTTGGTAGGGGAGAGTGTAGCCAGACAACACAGAATGGTGGTGTGTAAAATAACCCCGGTGGTGAGGAAGGTGAAGAGGACAAAGGCAGAGCAGAGGACAAAGTGGTGGAAGCTGAGAAAGGAAGAATGTTGTGTAGTCTTTATGGAGGAGTTGAGACAGGCTCTGGGTGGTCAGGAGGTGCTTTCAGTTGACTGGACAACTACAGCCAATGTGATCAGGAGACAGGTAAGAGGGTACTTGGTGTATCATCAGGTAAGGGAAAAGGGGACCAGAGACTTGGTGGTGGAACGAGGAAGTCCAGGAGTGTATACAGGGAAAGAGGCTAGCTAAGAAGAAGTGGGACTCGGAGAGGACTGAAGAGAGTAGACAGGAGTACAGGGAGATGCACCGTAAGGTGAAGGTAGAAGTGGCAAAGGCCAAACAAAGAGCATATGAGGACTTGTATGCTAGGCTGGACAGTAAGGAGGGAGAGGTGGATCTGTACAGGTTGGCGAGGCAGAGAGATAGTGATGGGAAGGATGTGCAGCAGGTTAGAGTGATTAAAGATAGAGATGGAAATGTACTGACAGATGCCAGGAGGGTGATGGGAAGATGGAAGGAGTACTTTTAGGAGTTGATGAATGAGGAAAACGAAAGAGAACAAAGAGTTGAAGAGGTGACTGTTGTGGAGCAGGAAGTAGCAAATATTAGTAAAAGTGAGGTGAGAAGGGCGTTGAAGAGGATGAAGAGTGGAAAGGCTGTTGGTCCTGATGACATACCTGTGGAGGTATGGAAGTGCTTAGGAGAGGTGGCAGTACAGTTTCTGACTAGTTTTTTTAACGAGATCTTGGAGAGTGAGAGGATTCCAGAGGAATGGAGGAGAAGTGTATTGGTGCCGATTTTTAAGAACAAGGGAGATGTGCAGAGCTGTGGCAATTACAGAGGTATAAAGCTAATGAGCCATACAATGAAGCTGTGGGAAAGAGTAGTGGAAGCTAGGTTAAGGGCAGAGGTGAGAATTTGTGAGCAGCAATATGGTTTTATGCCTAGAAAGAGTACATCAGGGCGGCGCGGTGGTGTAGTGGTTAGCACTGTCGCCTTGCACCTCCAGGGTCTGAGTTCGATTCCCTGGCCAGGCTCGATTCCTGTCTCTGTGTGCATGGAGTTTGCATGTTCTCCCTGTGCTTGGTGGGTTTCCTCCGGGTACTCCGGTTTCCTCCCACAGTCCAAAGATATGCAGGTTAGGCTAATTGGCGTTCCTAAATTGCCCGTAGTGTGTGATTGGGTGTGTGAGTGTGTGTATGTGTGTGTGCCCTGCGATGGATTGGCACCCTGTCCAGGGTGTACCCCGTCTAGTGCCCGAAGTCTCCTGGGATAGGCTCCAGGTCCCCCGCGACCCTGAACACAGGATTAAGCGGTATAGAAAATGAATGAATGAATGAATGAATGAAAGAGTACATTAGATGCAGTATTTGGTTTGAGGATGCTGGTGGAGAAGTACAGAGAAGGTAATAAAGAGTTGCATTGCGTCTTTGTAGATTTAGAGAAAGTGTACGACAGGGTGCCGAGAGAGGAGCTGTGGTGTTGTATGAGGAAGTCTGGAGTGGCAGAGAAGTATGTTAGAGTGGTGCAGGACATGTATGAGAGCTGTAAGACAGTGGTAAGATGTGCTGTAGGTGTGACAGAAGAGTTCAAAGTGGAGGTGGGTCTGCATCAAGGATCAGCTCTAAGCCCCTTTTTGTTTGCTCTAGTGATGGACAGGATGACAGATGAAGTTAGACAGGAGTCTCCATGGACTATGATGTTTGCAGATGACATTGTGCTTTGCAGCGAGAGCAGGGAACAGGTAGAGGAAAATTTGGAGAGGTGGAGGTACGCTCTGGAAAGCAGAGGAATGAAGGTTAGGCGCAGCAAGACGGAATACATGTGTGTGAATGAGAGGGACCCAAGAGGAACAGTGAGGCTACAGGGAGCAGAGGTAAAGAAGGTGCAGGATTTTAAGTACTTAGGGTCAACGGTCGAGAGCAACGGAGAGTGTTCAAAGGAGGTGAAGAGACGAGTACAGGCAGGTTGGAATGGGTGGAGAAAAGTGTCAGGTGTGTTGTGCGATAAAAGTGTACAGTATCAGCGAGAATGAAAGGAAAGGTGTACAGCACAGTGGTGAGACCAGCAATGCTCTACGGCTTAGAGACAGTGGCACTGAAGAAAAGACAGGAGGCAGATCTAGAGGTAGCAGAGCTGAAGATGTTGAGGTTCTCTTTGGGAGTGACAAGGATGGGACAACCCATGTTAGATGTTTTGGAGATAAAGTCAGAGAGGCCAGATTGAGGTGCTTTGGACGTGTTCAGAGTAGAGATGGTGAATATATCGGTAGAAGGATGCTGAGGATAGGGTTAGATGGAGGCAGATGATTCGCTGTGGCGACCCCTGAAAGGGAACAGCCAAAAGACAAAGAAGAAGTACAAATGTATTTAAGAGAAATTATTTAATGTGCTTTTAAGATGACACAAATAAAGGATGACTTGCTGGCGTGCATGAAACCCAGCCATGTATTGAACATGTCTTGGTTGAGCATCATGAAGTCTCATCTCGACTACATTCTCTTCCTCCATCTCTTCATCTTCCTCCCTGATGTCCAAAGGCATTCTTGCCCTCACTGCAATGTTGTGCAACATAGCTGTTACTGTTATTACAGCACAGCACTTTTGTAGCACAAAGAGAGAGAGCTCCACTTCCTCTAAAATAATATTAGTTTCTTCTTTTTGAAAAATGTCTTTTCTTTGTTTTTTGATTCCAGCCATTTTTGCTAATTTCTCCACCCCTGGGTCTGTGCTTATTTAAGTTTAGCAAATGCACTTCAGGTGAAGATAATTATCTTCAAGGCTAAACTTTTCAAAAATAAATGTAAGAGCTTATTTATGTGCTTTTTTATTTATTTTGATTTAGATAAGCAATTGTTGATGAAGAAATTGATAAATAATTCTACTTAAATAATTTAGGTTTCATATAAATATTGAGAATTATGCTGTTAGAACAGTGCAATACAGTGTTTTTACTGAACGACATTTCAAGTTAATTTATGTTTTTAAACTTGCTCAAGAAGAAATTAAAGGACTTTTTATGTTATTCGAGTTGAATATACATTCACGCAAGTAGAAGAAATGGAAATAAAAACCTAGATGGATTGCTAAAACAGCATGTGCAACAATGACGAGCCATTCTACAGCATGACATTTCAGCACGTGACCAACAGACATATCTCTAACCCTAACCCTAGTGACTCCTAAGTAGCACTTAAAGCAGGGCTACGTGCAATTGTGTTAAGTGCATGTTTGGGAAACGCACGTGAAACAATAACGAACGTTCGCAAAATAACTCGTAGAAAACGTTCTTAAGCGCTAAGATCAATCGTTATCGGGAAACGCAGCCCTGATCAGTATAGAGCATCACGGTTGAAGAGAAATCCTAAAGTAGCTGGCCAAAAGGTGTTTGTCCTGCTACTCTTCACTTTTTACTAGAATGTCTTTATGTCCGCATCTCTTTAATTCAATTCAATTCAATTTTATTTATATAGCGCTTTTAACAGTGGTCATTGTCTGAAAGCAGCTTTACAAAACTGAAAAGAAAATTTAAAAAAGAAAAAAAGAAAGATAGAAAGATAGATTTAGACAGTGGGAGAAAACTGGAGCACCCAAAGGAATCCCACCAAGCATGGGGAGAACATGCACACAGACCCAAGGCTAGAACTGATAATGGAGGTGCAAGGCCACAATGGACATTGTCACAGAGCAAGTATAAAATCTGGATATAAATTGTAGAAAATGTAGAAAATGGTTAGTTTTATCTGTTTGTCCCCAGTGAGCAAGCCAGAGGCAATGGTGGGAATAAAAAACACTCCCTGAGATGACAAGAAACCTTGATAGGAACCAGACTGAAAGAGGAAACCTGTTTTCATTAGGATAGATGAGATTAAATTCCATTAAATTTACCCAAAGATTGTGGGTTCTAGATATTTAGTCCATGGCTAAATCCAGCCCTGTGCACTAAACTCCTAAACAACAGGCTCAATTAGACACAACACTGCATATGAGGTTTATGATTGAAGCACACTGCAGATTCATACACATTCATCTCCATTGCTGATTTAACATTGTAAGACTTTATTATTCCAACTGAACCTGTATAAACACTGTAGGGTGTTAATTCAAAACTGAGAATTTTGCTGATTCTCAGTTATCCAAAATGTGTGTATCCAGGTGACTAACAGGTGAGAAACCACAGCAGCTCTTGACAAATCACAGACCCCATATCTTGCTTCTCTAATGAGACCGTGAAGCTAGCGCGAATCCTAGCAGGAGTCTTAGATCTCTGCAACAACTCTAGTTCTCACCCCGTGCTCCCTTTTTCAAAGCTCATAGTTCAAAACATTTTTCTTCGGCAGGAGCATTAAGTAGCGTAGCTGCAAAACATGACAGAGTGGAAACGGTCCCACCGCCTCCTCACATCCTTTCTGTCAGGTTATAATCATAATCATCTAAGGCCACCCCATCGCATCCTCTCTTAGCGAGCACCACAATATCAGGGGCTATTAGAGATGCTAATAGGTTCAGCCCGAGACGATTTTTCATGCTGAAGCAAGCACTGGGCACTTAAATCACTTACTACTGAGCCTTTCTTTTTCTTTTCTTCTTTTTGTACAGTAGAGAGTCTGAGTGGAGTGATACAGAGAAGATTTTTGGAATTTGTTGTGAATTTACTTTGGGATAGTCATGCTAAAAAAGAAATACAAAAAACAAACGGTAAATTAAGTGTTGCGAAAACATTGAAACATTAGACCTTTTAATTAATACAATTTCCCAGGTTTTGTACATGAAAAGCTGTTTCCTTGAAAAAATAAGAATCAGAATAAGCGTTTAAATAAATTAAAATCTAAAATGAAATAATCCATGTAATAAAATCATTTTACATTTATTGATGTGATAAGTTAATACTTTAATAATAATGAATAATATAATAATATAAATGCCTTCATTAAAATAGATAAAACTCCCGACACAAAAAAAAGGGAAAAATGGACAATTCATTAAATTTCAACACAAATTGAATATTGTACATTTTAATATTTTTATATTAATTTAAGGTACTCAAATAAAATTTTTCATATGCACAACCATGCACAGTATTATATGCAGTAAATACCTTTATGAAAAAAAAATCAATATAATTAAGATTAAACCAAATTTTACCATCCAAAACCAAGTGTGTGTGTGTGTGTGTGTGTGTGTGTGCCATTAGAGAGGTTCCATGTTAAAGAAGTTTGATATAAAAGCACATGTTTTGATATACAAGCACACTTCCGGATCGAATTATGTTTATCCAAGTTTTCACTATATAAAAAATTTAGCCTGGAAATTTGAAATATTTACAGACATTACCAAAATAAAATAGAAGTAAAGATTTAGAAGTATAATAGAATTTATAGTTAAAATGGCATGTTTTATTTTTTTTTAACTTGTTTTTTTGCAACATGATTTTGCCCCTGGAGTTGAAAAGGAAAACATGTTTTCCTACTTTCTCTCATGCATGTTCATCAAACACTTCAAGGGCGAACACCTCAGAGCCAGAGTCACCTCTATTAACCAGCACAGCAGCAGAAAGTTTACCTTAGGTCTATTTCAGCACTGATGTTTAGCTGAGCTGCTGGTTTTAAAGAAAATATTACACATTTTGTACATTTAATGCGTCTTAGGGACATCAGTCACTTAGAGAATAACAATTAGCCTTAGTGTTTGGACTGTGGAGGAAACTGGAGAACACAGACCCATTTTTCTTGATAGCAAATAAAAGAATAGCTAGCTGGCAATAAATAGAAATATATATATATATATATATATGTATTTATTTATTGAAAGAAGAAAAAATATCTGCCAACTTAAGACATTTACATTTAAAATAGTTTGTCTGATAAAAGGCTTAATAAACTTTAATTTGGTTAGAGGTTTCTTACATTAAGACATTTTAGACAAATCTAACTGGTCTCAAGATGCTTTAACTTGCTAAGCATTTTTAAAAGCCAGCAAGGCTAGACTCATATACTGCATAACATGCCTCAAAGAGAAATTAAGCTATTAAAGAAAAAATATTTCAGACATTTGACTTTAAATTTGTCCAAACTGCTAAAGTACGAAAGAGAATATTAAACAGATGCACAGACAAATGGGAATTCTCCCAGATGGATAGATGAACATGAAATGAAAGCATGAAAGGACATGATAAAAAAAAAAATAAAAATACAATGGGGAGTTTAGAATGGAAATGTTCTTTTTATTTTTAAAAGCAGATCGGCTGCAGTGTCATGGTGGTGAAGTGGTTAGCACTGTAGCCTCACACTGCCTGGGTTTGATTTGAGGGTTTGATTATTTCCTTCCTCGGGTCTGTGTATGTGAAGTTTTCATGTTCTCCCATAATTATTGAGTGTTTTCGAGGTACTCCAGTTTCCTCCCAAAAACATGCAGTGTCTGTCTTATCTCAAACATAATTTATCAGCAAGATAAATTTTGAGTGCTTAAGATTTGCTTTTTAAATTAAGGCTGAATTTATATTTAACTTTGAAAATTATTGTTAACATATAAAATCATTTAAAAGACATTTTATTTTAATATATTTTATTTTAATTGTATCTCTAAACATGTTAGAGTAAACTTGTAAAATGTTGGCCCTTTAACTTTTTTTTTTATTTACTACAATTATTTTCATGCTAATTTAAACAATAAACAATTAAAATGTTAATTTCTAAAAACACACACACACACACATATATATATGTTTTTAGAAATTAACATTTTTATTATATATATATTTCTATTTAATATATATATATATATATATATATATATATATATATATATATATATATATATATATATATATATATATATATATATATACAACAGCTCTGACATCAATGTGGTATTGCCATTTGGTATTGCTCTGACATCAATGTGGTATTGCCACATAAACATATACTCATATATATATATATATATATATATATATATATATATATATATATATATATATATATATATATGAGTATATGTTTATATATGTTGTTTTTATTTTTTTTCACATCTTAGTACCACATTGATGTCGGAGCTGTGATACCTTGCAGCAAACAAGCTTAGACACTAATTCCATTCGTGAAATGGCAGAAGTGTTATGGTGATGTTCTGTGAGATGATTTGTGTTAGGTGATTAAAAACATCCCTCGTTTACTGTACAACATGTTTCTTTAACGCTTATACTTATTATATTTAATAAAAACCCAAGCTTATGCCAACAAGAGTCAGCATTTGCATTGGTGTCAGATGACTTTTAAGTTACTAAAAAAAAAAAAAAACAGGAATTCAAAAAACATCATCAAGGCCACTTGATTGTTAAGCCTGACCAGATACAGGAAGCCACTTAACAGTCATGACTGGATTCATTGCCACTTTCAGTGATCCTCTGAATACACACACACACACACATCTCTTGGTTTGATTAAAGTGCCCTTAGTGGCCTCAGAAAAACAGACCTCATGTGACTCGTGTCTTTATGTGGACCTCATGCGCATTTAGTATTTGCATTTTATTGTGCTCTTCGAAACCAACAGCAACTTCAATTCTCATAACATTTCAATTTAATATAAGAATGTTTTTCTACTCGATACGGTTGAATTTCCCATTCTGGTTCTTCAAAAGGTAGGCTTTACTTTTGTATAACAAAAAATCTGAAAAAAGCTGCACACTCAGATTTCATTTGACCGTCTTTTGATTTGATTACACAATGTGGTGTGAAAAAGATTCCTCATGCTTCCAGAAGCACTTTCTTTACAATTTGAATCCTGGAATATGGCCGAGAAGAAAAACTCCATAGATGTGACAACCTGCTCATTCAGTACATTCAGGTGGACAGCTGACTTCATTTTATTGCCGCATAATGTTGCTGAGTCGAGACCTGAGCAACTGAAGCAACCCCAGGCTTGTACAGTGGACACTATGCATGATGGGTGCATCGCTTCATGCGCTTCCCTCCTTACCCTGACACACCCATCGCTCTGGACTAGGCTCAATCTGGACTCATTAGACCATATGACATTTGTCCATCGCTCCAAAGTCCCTCCTTTATGCTCCCTATCAAACTGAATCTAGGGGTTAGGATGATAGTTCAGCATTAATGTAGCCTTCCAGGTTTTAATAATGTTTGAGATTGGAGAGTTTGCTTTGCTGGATAATTCTAATATTTCGTAAGCTGAATGAGGCTGAATACTCACGATCTGGGATTTATGGTTCCTTATTTCTTTATTTCAGTCTTAATAGTTTTAGATTTTTTTCATGCATTTATACTTTCATTTTTGCTGTCATCTTCTATCCTGTTCATCTGGAGCCTATCCCAGGAGATGTTAGGCATGAGGCTGTGTACACCCAGGGCAGGGTGCCAATCTTTTGCAGGGCACATACATACACTACCGTTCAAAAGTTTGGGGTCACTTGCAAATTTCTTTGTTTTTGTTTAGTGATTTATTTTCTACATTCTACAACAATACTGGGGATTTCAAAACTATAAAATAACACATATGGAATTAGGTAATTACGTAACAACAAGAAAAACACCAGTTAGTTGTTATTTTAAGACACAGAGGTCGGCCTTTCTGTAATAGTTCCTGCAAGAACAGTATTGTGTCAAGTGCATTTGCAAAATCCGTCAAGCACCATAATGTAACTGTCTCTCATGAAGGCCGTCCCAGGAGGACGAGACCAAAACCTACCTCTGCTGCAGACGAGAAGTTCATTTAGAGTTATCAGCCTGAAAAATGACCAATTAACAGCAGCTCAGATTAGAGGCGTTATGAAGTCTTTACAGAGCAGAAGTAGCAGAAACATCTCAATATCAACTGTTCAAAGGAGATTCATGCAGTTACTGGACGCCTTCAGCAAAACTTTACAATGTAGAAAGAAATAAACATCAGGCACCATCATGGAGTTAGAAAGTGACCCCAAACTTTTGAACGGTAGTGTATACCCACACACTATTTGGGAATGCCAAAGCTTAATCTGTCTTCTGGATTGTGGAAGGTAACTAAAGTACCAGGGAAAAAGCCCAGCAAGCATGTAAAGGAGCAGTTATAATTCATAGTCAATCTGTATTCATTCATTTATTTATTCTTACATTCATTTATTAACTGTATGGCATTAATTGTACATTATAGAAATATAACCAATTTAGAATAACTAGCACTAACTCTACTTCACATGGAGTGTTTTTATTGCTTACTCATTTCCTTTCTAAGGTAATAAAATAACACTTTATTTAGAAGGAAGTGGCATCACACTTTATGTCATTCTCACATATCTCGCCGGATTCGTGTCACACAACAGTAAATGTTCATTTTATTCCTTTCTATGTAAAACAAAAAGGAGAAAGAAAAAAAAAACATTAGTTCTGTCTTGTAGCCTGCAGTGAACTTTCCATGATATACTTTTTAATGTATAAAAAAAGAAAAAAACATTATTCTGACTTTGAGCAAACCTTTAGACAAGATATTTCTGAAAGAGCTCGTTTTCTCAGGCGTTCAGAAACCTGCAGACTGGATGCAGCTAATTAAAGGCAGTTGCCTTATTTATATGTCAAGTTAGGAGACTCAGCATGCGGTCAGCAGTTACAGTACAAATTCTCTTTTCACACTCCAAACTCAGCTTCTACTTCAATGCCTGTGAACAGTTCGAATTCGAATAAAGCATGAATAAAAGATGCAAAGACACACAGATGATGGCTCAAACTAAAAACGCTCCCATGCTGCTGTCATCGACTTTCACATATAATAACAAAATCACACTTTTTATCTTGTAGTTTACATCAAAGACGTGTACGTGAGTGCGCTGTTATCTGTGCCTGTTAAAAATGTATTAGGTGCCAGTGTTAGAAAGTGATAGAAAATGTTATGCAGAAAAATCACTAGGAGCTTTTGGGCTTGAGAAGATAAATGTTTGCTTAAACCTGGTGTTAAACATGACACATTCCATGCTAACATTTGAATCAGGCCAAGCTGACATAAGGAATACTCATTAAGTAAGTTCTTTCAGAGTAGATACACCAGAGCTGTGATTTAATATTTTTTCCCAAACATGAAATTCTGCTTATTTATAACCTAGAACAACACGTAAGGTGGATAAAATGCTCACAAAACATTAATTCCTGTTATCGCTTATGCTATAGCAACTATGAACATACTGTACCCTACTGTATATGGCTAATTTTTTTCTCCTGCCTTTCTTCACATGTATATGAACTTGAGTAGCATCCAATTCCTAATCAGGTTTAATCTGATGTTGCAGCTACAACAGATTCAACTCTTCTTGGATGGCTTTCCACAACATTTAGGGGTGTGTTTCTTCGGATTTTTGACTATTCTACTAGAGGTGCATTTGTAAGGTCCGGGTTGAGGTCCGAACTCTGTGTAGGCCAGTCAAGATCTTCCACATAAACCTCGTTCATCCATGTCTTCATAGACCTTGCTTTGTGCACTGAGTAGTCATGTTGGAACAGAAAGGTGCCGTCCCCAAACTGTTCTCACAAAGTTGGGCGCATGAAAGTGTCCAAAATGTCTTGGCATGCTGAAGCATTAAGAGTTCCTTTCACCGGAAGTAAGAGACCGAGCCAGTTAAAAATCAACCTCACACCAGTTCCAACATGACTGCGTACCAGTGCACAAAGTAAGTTTATTCAGTCATTCATTCATCTTCTATACCGCTTCATCCTGTATTAGGGTTGCGGGGACCTGGAGCCTATCCCAGGAGACTCTGGGCACGAGGCAGGGTACACCCTGGACACCGTGCCAATCCATCGCAGAGCACACACACACTCATTCACACACTATGGTCAATTTGGGAACGCCAATTAGCCTAACCTGCATATCTTTGGACTGTGGGAGGAAACCGGAGTACCCGGAGGAAACTTCACAAGCATGGGGAGAACATGCAAACTCCATGCACACAGAGACGGGAATCGAGCCTGACCGGGGAATCGAACCCGGACCCTGGAGGTGCAAGGTGACAGTGCTAACCACTACACCACCGTGCCGCCTAAAGTAAGTTTATACTGAAGTTTATATGCAAACGTTTGTCAAAATAATGTAGCTCAGATTTTTACTTGATTTAAAAACCATAAAGCTTAAAGCACATACAATGGAGACTCCTTCCATAAATTGAAAACTTCACCTTTTCACCAATAAACAGTTTGTTCTGACATGCCTAAATAAATTACCATAGCTTTTATACACTTCTATTGTGTATGTCAAAATAGTTCTTGTGTTTTAAATGCATTTGAAATATATATTTGAGACCACATAAAACCCTCAAGTGACCATATACGGTATACTTATGGGTTGTTTAAAATGCACTTACATGCATGATTTAAGTCCTGCCTTCATGCTCTTGGTTTCTAATTAATAATAGACAAGAGCGAGTTCTTTTAACCAAGGTTCAGCTTATTTTTTGGTGCCTTGTGTAATGAAACCCACAGCAGCCAGCAGAGCTGTTTTTCTTACGAAGCCGCAGAGTTATGGAACAGCCTTCCCATGAATGTTTTTGATTTAGACACAGTCTCAGTGTTCAAGTTTAGGCTGCGAAATTATTTATTTAGGTAAGGTTTTTGAATAGAGTGGAACCTCGGATTACGAGTAACGCGTTACAAAGATTTGTAATAAATTTTGACTTGAAAAAGCTTGAAAAGTGGTTTTGTCCCACTTTTGATGTGTTTGGCTTCCCATACTTTTCAAAGGTAAAGTGCAGGTCCATTTTTTATTTAATTTAATTTTACTTTACAGTAGCCGTTAGTATGGGCTCACGTGAGTGTCATTAGCGCTGCTCCTTGCTAATTGTCCCGATAAAACAGTCTCTCCGTTAATGTGTGTGTGTTATACATACACACACACCCACACACACACACACACACACACACACACACAAACACACATACACACAGCGCCAGCTTGCACAAACGGAAACACTTACCTGTCTGGATTTTTTTTTTTTTTAAGGTAAAGTGCAGGTTAATTTGTTTGATTTTTAATTTATATTTTGTATTAATTATTATTATTTTTATTTTTTGGGCTGTAGAACGAATAATTTAAGTTTGCATTATTTCTAATTGGAAATTTTAATTTGGTTTACAAGTGATTTGGAATACGAGCACACTTCCGGAACGAATTATGCTTTTAATCCGAGGTTCCACTGTAGATTTGTATTAGGTAAAGGAGCAGATCTGGAGGACTCATCGATGTAGAATATTGTGGGGAACTGGGATGTTTAGATGCTGTCCTCCTACTCACACTGATCACTCAGGTTTGTTGACAGTGACTGAGTGACTGGTTGCTTTACTTCCTAGAGAGCCCACATGTCTGTGATCCCTTCTGGCTCTCCCTTTTAGTTAAGCTGTCATGGCCCCTGCTTGCTGCAGCGCAAAATATACTGTACACTGACCTTATCCCTTACATGATAGTGAGTATACCTCTCTCTCTCTCTCTTTCTGTCAAGCTGCATGTGGCACTCCTGAGTTATCAGTGATCCTGACACCTTCTGCCCTCTGGACCTGTCTAATGCATCCTGGTGCCCCACTTCTGGAGTTCTCATCACATGTAGACCACTGGCTTCTACTGAGCATGTCTCCATATGGTCTGGTTAAATATTCATATGATAACTGAGTTAGGGTGTACGTGATAACCATAAAGATGGCTTAGATAGCACTGACACATACAGTGTAGTGTGTGTCAATGCTTATTATCCTATGATAGCAACTGGTTGAGTAGGTTAAGGACAGGAATTGCAACATTTTTGGATTCAAGTCTCAATCAGTGAACAGATGGAAATGTTACATACTGTATAGCCTGAACATGTACACTGTTATACAATTGCACTTTTGTCCTCAGAATACACAATTATAGAACAAATTTATTTATCGTCATACTGTCTGGTATCAGCCAGCATGGAATGTGTTCCCTTTTGTGTCTGGTTCCTCTCAAGGTTCTTCTTGATTTCATCTCTGAGAGTTTTTTTTCCTTGCCATTGTCCCTTCTAGCTTGCCCATTATTCAAGCATTGCTGTTAGTCAGAACAATTAGTTAACTCAGATTATTGATTGTTGATAGTTCATATTAAGGCATCTTATATATGAAACAAGTTACTTTACTTCTAAAAAATCTTTAGTCATTCAAAAACTGGTTAAAATCAAAACAGTAACTTGCATAAAACCACAGAATATACACCAACCAGCCATAACATTCACACCATTTCCAGGTGAAATAAATAGCACTGATCTACTGCTACTGCATCAACTATGCAGTAGTAATAGACGGATTGATGGGCACAAAAGGCTCACCCATGCTCATGGCAAACAAAGGCCAGATGTCCAGTCCGATCTCACCTAACAGCCAATGCAGCACAAGTTGCCAAAAAAGTAAATGGCTGCCACAATTGAAATGCAGTAGGACACCTAGTGCACTATACGAAATTTTCAGCAGGCAAAAAGCCCAATACTGCTGACCTGACCTGCAAACTCATCCAGATGCCAATCACAGAGGCCCCACCCCACAAACCAAGTCATCCAAAGCATGCGCCAGCATCTCCCAGCACCAGACATCACATCCCCAGAGGCCCTGCAGTGGCAGAAGGACAACCCAAACCTTAGGTGGTTTTAATGTTATGGCCAATCAGTTTAGGTTCTATTTTCAGGTTCTATCTAAAGATGATTATCGGTCTTTTACTGATACTTATGATCTTTTTTATATAAAAGTATTTTTAAAAAGATTAACTGTTTTCATCTTTTGTAAGACAGAAAAATTAACATTTCACAGTCAAGGGTTTAGATGCAAGTGTAACACTACTTAGACTGCCACTCAAAAGGACAGCCATCTGGTAAATCCAATCTAATTATATTACCAACTAAAGAAGGAAAGCTGTTTTATAAAAAAAAAAAAAAAAACTGATCGACTTATTAAAGCTTTCCTGTTCTGCGAAAGGATCATTCATAAAACACCTTGTTTCCTTCCTAGAAAACACTTACTCAACAGATTTGGTTACAGAACAGCTGGTGTTAAAATATGATGTTCTTTTATGATGTGTAGCTAGGGGTCCCAGCCAAATGCTTTTAAAATGGATCTGCATTATGTATTGCCTCTGCAATTTATTTTAAATGTAAGAATCTGTAAGAAGTTGATATGGTCACCACTTAGACATTAAGACGTCCAACTATACTGTATGTTAAATTGCATTTCTGGAAACATGCAAAACTGTCTGCATACACAGCGACAAGAAAGCAAGCTTTTCTTTTACTAAAGCACCAAAATCTTCAAGGGCACCACTAGTTAGCCTATCAGTCTCACCGTCAGATGTCTGTCATTAGATACTGTATGCCCCAAACGTTTCTTTAGACAGATGACAAGACTTACAGGAAATATTCAGTATGTTTCTCAACTCTCGTGAGCTTTAAGTGAAGGTGTGCACACAGTCAATGTACTGGATACTGTATGAAATGTAATGTCGTTCTTGCTGAATGATGCCAGTGCTTCAGGCGGTAATGCTTCAGTAATATGCTTACATGAGAGAAGTTAAACTTACATTGGCAACACAACATACTGTATGAAAAAGCCTAAAAGGTGAAAAAAAGTAAAAGAAAAACTAGAAACAAAGAAGTATTATTTATACCATTTAGAAGCATTATTTATACCATTTATTTATATCATTTATATTTATATTATATATATAAATGATATAAATAAATGGTATATATATATATATATAGCACCTCCAGGGCCTGGGTTCAATTCCTGTCTGTAAATGAGTCTGTGTGACCTGCGAAGGATTGGCACCCTGTCCATGGCGTACCCGACCTTGTGTTCTAAGCAGGCCTGGACTGGCCATAGGGCATACCGGGTAATGCCCGGTGGGCCGACGCACATTTTCGGGCCGGGGGTGTCAGTCATAATTTAATCTTTTTTAAAAAGTTTATTAGGCCAATTTATTTATTACCGCAACGGTAGAGTATCTGAGACACGAATTGCGGCACATTGGTTGACTGTCTTAAAAGACATTGAGCTAGTCCAATCAAATCTCAGGTCATGCCCCGCCTCCCTCCTGGTCAGCCCTCATCTCCCTGTGACAAAATCAAAAAGCTGCGGGAAAAAAGTCGCAAAAGCCTACAAGTGGAAGCAGCAAAATGTGCGAAAATCACATTTAGGGCCATCAACATCTAGCGGCAGTGCAGAGGCTGTCCAGAGTGCTCAGGCTGCCGGAGCGGCACAAGGGAGTGTAGAACAGAGTAACATCAACGTTAGTTACACAGATGAAGATGAGGAGGAGGTGGTTAGAGACGTGACCCAGCAGGGACAGATTGAGGAAGGCTTCAGATTAGCTACGAGTCCGGGAAGAAGTAGCCGAAATGTTGGCACAGTGAGCGGAGGGACATTTATGTACGGAGGACCGAGGGCTTTTTTGTGGTGTGTGTGTGTCACTCGTGCATTTGAGTGTTTGTCGACAACCTGCACCACTAGCCTACCTAGCTGCTAGTCCCAAATGAACCGTCTGCCAATTAGGCAAGGCAAGTTTATTTGTATAGCACATTTCATACACAATGGTAATTCAAAGTGCTTTACATAGAAAAAGAAAATAATCATAAAATGAAATAAAAGATAACAGCAATAAAGCTTTTTTAACGAAAACTTTTAAATTTTATTAAAAATTTAAAATAAAAACATTTTTGCAATAAAACTATAAACTAATTTAAATTTATTTTAAAATAAAAATAGAGAACTAATTAAAACAAATTAAAACATATTTAAAAATAAAATAAAAAAAATTTAAGATATTAGATAAACATAAAATAATGCAGTCGGTTCGGACGTAGCTCAGCGGTCATTGAATAAACGCACAGCTAAACAGATGAGTTTTAAGTCTAGATTTAAAAGTGACTAATGTTTTAATACATCTGATCTCTTCTGGAAGCTTGTTCCAACTGCGGGCAGCATAATACAGTGGTGTGAAAAACTATTTGCCCCCCCTCCTGATTTATTATTGTTTTGCATGTTTGTCACACTTAAATGTTTCTGCTCATCAAAAACCGTTAACTATTAGTCAAAGATAACATAATTGAACACAAAATGCAGTTTTTAAATGAAGGTTTACGTTATTAAGGGAGAAAAAAAACTCCAAATCTACATGGCCCTCTGTGAAAAAGGGCCCCCCTTGTTAAAAAATAACTTAACTGTGGTTTATCACACCTGAGTTCAATTTCTGTAGTCACCCCCAGGCCTGATTACTGCCACACCTGTTTCAATCAAGAAATCACTTAAATAGGAGCTACCTGACACAGAGAAGTAGACCAAAAGCACCTCAAAAGCTAGACATCATGCCAAGATCCAAAGAAATTCAGGAACAAATAAGAACAAAAGTAATTGAGATCTATCAGTCTGGTAAAGGGTATAAAGCCATTTCTAAAGCTTTGGGACGCAGCGAACCACAGTGAGAGCCATTATCCACAAATGGCAAAAACATGGAACAGTGGTGAACCTTCCCAGGAGTGGCCAGCCGACCAAAATTACCCCAAGAGCGCAGAGACAACTCATCCGAGAGGCCACAAAAGACCCCAGGACAACATCTAAAGAACTGCAGGCCTCACTTGCCTCAATTAAGGTCAGTGTTCACGACTCCACCATAAGAAAGAGACTGGGCAAAAACCGCCTGCATGGCAGATTTCCAAGGCGCAAACCACTTTTAAGCAAAAAGAACATTAAGGCTCGTCTCAATTTTGCTAAAAAAACATCTCAATGATTCCCAAGACTTTTGGGAAAATACCTTGTGGACCGACGAGACAAAAGTTGAACTTTTTGTAAGGTGCGTGTCCCGTTACATCTGGCGTAAATGTAACACAGCATTTCAGAAAAAGAACATCATACCAACAGTAAAATATGGTGGTGGTAGTGTGATGGTCTGGGGTTGTTTTGCTGCTTCAGGACCTGGAAGGCTTGCTGTGATAGATGGAACCATGAATTCTACTGTCTACCAAAAAATCCTGAAGGAGAATGTCCGGCCATCTGTTCGTCAACTCAAGCTGAAGCGATCTTGGGTGCTGCAGCAGGACAATGACCCAAAACACAGCAGCAAATCCACCTCTGAATGGCTGAAGAAAAACAAAATGAAGACTTTGGAGTGGTCTAGTCAAAGTCCTGACCTGAATCCTATTGAGATGTTGTGGCATGACCTTAAAAAGGCGGTTCATGCTAGAAAACCCTCAAATAAAGCTGAATTACAACAATTCTGCAAAGATGAGTGGGCCAAAATTCCTCCAGAGCGCTGTAAAAGACTCGTTGCAAGTTATCGCAAACGCTTGATTGCAGTTATTGCCGCTAAGGGTGGCCCAACCAGTTATTAGGTTCAGGGGGCAATTACTTTTTCACACAGGGCCATGTAGGTTTGGATTTTTTTTCTCCCTAAATAATAAAACCCCTCATTTAAAACTAAATAAATAAAACTGCATTTTGTGTTTACTTGTGTTATCTTTGACTAATAGTTAAATGTGTTTGATGATCAGAAACATTTAAGTGTGACAAACATGCAAAAGAATAAGAAATCAGGAAGGGCGCAAATAGTTTTTCACACCACTGTAGCTAAAAGCGGACTCCCCTTGTCTTGTGTGAACTCTTGGTATTTCTAACTGACTCTATCCTAACGATCCGAGTGGTCTGTTAGTTTTATATTCAGTGAGCAGATCTGTAATGTATTTATGTCCTGGGCCATTAAGTGATTTATAAACAAGTAAAAGTACTTTAAAATCTATCCTAAATGTTACAGGAAGCCAGTGTAAGGACCTGAGGACTGGTGTGATGTGCTCAGATTTTCTGGTTCTAGTTAGAATCCTGGCAGCAGCGTTCTGGATGAGCTGCAGATGTCTAATGGTCTTCTTGGGAAGGCTGGTGAGGAGACCATTACAATAACCCACCCTGCTGGTGATAAAGGCATGGACAAGTTCCTCCAAATCTTGATTGGAAACAAAACATCTAATTCTTGCAATGTTTGTGAGATGATAGTATGCTGATTTAGTTACTGCTTTTAGGTACATTGCCATCCACATCAAATTAACAAGTGGTCTTACGTCTGTCACGATTGATTGAAATTGTTGTCAATTTTCACGCAGTACAACAAATAAACCCGCAGAGCTATATAAATGACATGGCTGACTATCGGATTTCTAGGTAGACACACGTAAGCCTACACACATGCAGAATGATGATAGCCCATGGAATTAACAATGAAAATGTTAAGTGTAGCCGACATCTTCACTAAATAGTAAGCTATCTGGAGGATTTGTAGGCGAACACTGTGCAAATGCTCAAATTATTGCAGTCAGACTTAAAAACATTTAATAGTAGACTGAGTTTTGTGCAGAACTTCATCCTTGCTAGGTTGGAGGTCACTCACGGTGTGTGCGTGTGTGTGTGTGTCTGTGTGTGAGGGAGAGAGAGAGAGAATTGCAAATAAAAGACAGTATAATAACAATAATAATAATTAATAATAATTTTTTATCAAGGTTGTTCGGTTCCATGCAGGTTACTGTGGTTTAATGTTTAATGTGAAACAAAACAGTGAGCGCATATATTCTTTGATGTGTCATGTGCCTCAGCATATTGTTTAAATAATCATGGTGGGCCGCTATGGCCAAAAATGCCAGGGCCGTTTTTTGGTCCCAGTCCAGCCCTGGTTCTAAGTCTCCCGGGATACGCTCCAGACCCCCTGTGACCCTGATGAGTGAGTGAATGAGTGTACAGTATATATATACAAACCGGATTCCAAAAAAGTTGGGACACTAAACAACTTGTGAATAAAAACTGAATGCAATGATGTGGAGATGGCAAATGTCAATATTTTATTCAGAATAGAACATAGATCACGGAACAAAAGTTTAAACTGAGAAAATGTATAATTTTAAGGGAAAAATATGGTGAATCAAAATGTCATGGTGTCAACAAATCCCAAAAAAGTTGGGACAAGGCCATTTTCACCACTGTGTGGCACCTCCCCTTCTTCTTACAACACTCAACAGACGTCTGGGGACCGAGGAGACCAGTTTCTCAAGTTTAGAAATAGGAATGCTCTCCCATTCTTGTCTAATACATGCCTCTAACTGTTCAATCGTCTTGGGCCTTCTTTGTCGCACCTTCCTCTTTATGATGCACCAAATGTTCTCTATAGGGGAAAGATCTGGACTGCAGACTGGCCATTTCAGTACCCGGATCCTTCTCCTACGCAGCCATGATGTTGTGATTGATGCAGAATGTGGTCTGGCATTATCTTGTAGAAAAATGCAGGGTCTTCCCTGAAAGAGATGACTAGATGTTGTTCTAGAACCTGAATATATTTTTCTGCATTGATGGTGCCTTTCCAGACATGCAAGCTGCCCATGCCACACGCACTCATGCAACCCCATACCATCAGAGATGCAGGATTCTGAACTTGGGTTGTCCTTGTAAAAAACTTCGAATCGTGACTCGTCTGACCACAGAACAGTCTTCCATTTTGCCACACTCCATTTTAAATGATCCCTGGCCCAATGAAAACGCCTGTGCTTGTGGATCTTGCTTAGAAATGGCTTCTTCTTTGCACTGTAGAGTTTCAGCTGGCGACGGCGGATGGCACGGTGGATTGTGTTCACTGACGATGGTTTCTGGAAGTATTCCTGAGCCCATTCTGTGATTTCCTTTACAGTAGCATTCCTGTTTGTGGTGCAGTGTCGTTTAAGGGCCCGGAGTTCACGGGCATCCAGTATGGTTTTATGCCCTTGACCCTTACGCACAGAGATTGTGCATAATATCATCCGAAGATTCAGAGAATCTGGAACAGTTGATGATAACTGCAAAGTCTTTGCAATTTTTCGCTGGGTAACACCTTTCTGATATTGCTCCACTATCTTTCTGCGCAACATTGTGGGAATTGGTGATCCTCTACCCATCTTGGCTTCTGAGAGACACTGCCACTCTGAGAAGCTCTTTATATACCCAATCATGTTCACAATTTGTTTAGTGTCCCAACTTTTTTGGAATCCGGTTTGTGTATATATATGACCGTCAGTTTAAAAATGGTATAAATGATGCTTCTTTGTTTTTAGTTTTTTATATATATCCTTGAAACTGTTATGTGGCTAAGCATTCAGCAGGTGGACAAATATTTTCTGAAGCTTTCAAACAGTTTCAAGGGTGTCTTTTTATCACGACCCATATTCACAGACCTTAAACTTACAGAACTCACCACATTAATTTTCTTATCTTGATATTTAAGTACAGTATGGTCCTTCCTAGGAATAGGAATAAATATCATCATATTCTATAATTCTATACAGTAATATCATTATAATTCTCTTTTTTTATCTGTCCACTGCTTTATTGATGCCTGTTTATTACTCATTCCTTTTTTATTAGTATGTACAGTAGGGGAAACATAAATTAAGGACAAAACAATTTAATAAATAAAATTCTCTGAATCAGCAACAGCCTCATAAAATAATAATGTAGTATGCATGAAATCGTAAAAAATTACTTACAAAAATGCACAGTGTAACAATTACACAACGCCTCTTTACTCTTGCCTTTACTGCTTGACAGAACCTGCTGGTATTCTATTGGAAGAAGGGGTGGAGGGTGAGTTTTGCCCTAAAGGTCTGTTGTTAGAAGTATTTACAGTACCTAGACATTAAAGCCCGTTTCATACATACAGGAGTCTGGTGAGGATTCTCATAGAGAGTGAGTTTGGTGAGAAAATTGTCATTATCCTGGACCTCTTCAGCTCTTATAGGGCTCTCTTCAAGCTCCCCAACATGCCCTTCCTTCTTACTGATCTCAGCAAAATGCTACTGTTCTAAGTATCAGATGTCAATTATTAAAAGGTCACAGGGCTCACCTGGATCGAGGAGTAATAAAAAAGCCCAATATGTTTTCTACTTCGCAAGAGTAACACCTTTTCTAAGTCTATCAATGGCCATTTTCTCTTAAACAATCTCTCTAAAACAAGATTTCAATGTGCCTATGGGTCACAGGTTCAAACCCCAACACCACTCAGTTACCACAGTTGAGCCCTTAACCTTCAAATACTCTTATGTATAATGAGATAAAAATATCTCATTAAAAGTAATTTGGATACTGCTACTCTACTGTATATGCCATAAATGAAAATGGCTTAAGATAGCATCAACCATTCAATTTGATGTCAGCCGTAGCTGCTGTCTGTATGAACGTTTTCCTTAAATTAACGTCATCTGCTTAACATCATTTCAACTTAAGCGATATAACATTCCTGGATAAGCATTAACTCTGAAGTCAAACTCAAACAGAAATGATCATCTATAATATCTCTTACACAGCATTGAAGTGCTACTACTCCTTAATTGTTAAAGTACTTTTGTGTTTTTCTCAAACTTTCATAACCTAAGTGTTTGCGCAGCCGTGTGTGGTCGGGTCGCCCTGGGGCATTGCTAGGCAACACTCGCTGTATCTTGGAAAAGTTATGGCAGCAACAGGAAAAAAAAACAGATAATTATGGTTAAAGAAGTTTACTTTCGTACTGTACAGTAGCTCCTGGAAATCTAGCCTCATCATGTGCCTCTTCAGTGCTGCCTAATGTTATATTCCAGTCACAGAAATAACCCACTGTTACGCTAAAAATCAACACTGTACATGCTGAATGTTTCTAAATGTTCCAGACAACACAGCCGAATTCTAAATGTATTTCCAGAAGGCACATAAACACTTCTAACTGGATAAAAAAATCTGGTAAGAAGCACAAAAATGGCATCATTTTTAATTTCTTGGGTAGTGTAGTTTTCGAAATCACCTGGCACATTTCCAAAATCAATGACAAAGCTGATATTGTTAAGATTATAGTCAGACGGTCTTTGTTAAAGCAATGTTAATAGTATTAAAAGCAATTTTAATAGTATGGGTGAAGCTTTAGCAAGAAGGAAAAATTGTGACATTGGCCGTAAGGTGTAACACTAACTCCTAACTTGTAGCGCTGCCACATAAAGGGATTTTTTATAGGGGGAGGAAAAGCGGCATTAGCTAATAAAGAAAGAGCAGCCGTGCCCCATAAAAGGATCCTTTTTAGGTTTTGCTTTTACCCTGGACAATCGGTGGTAGTCCTGAAAGTACTCTCGCGAGAGTTCGCACAGGGGTAGCGAGAGGTCGGCGGTGACGGGGGAGGTCACGTGCGCCGCCTTTAAATCGCTACCGCGAAGAAGCAAGGTGGGAGAGAGATGAGGAGAAAACAGCGCTGTATTTTTGCTAATAGAGAGAGAGTGGAGACAAATGCCAAATTGGATTACCCTTTGCTGGATTAATCTTTGTCGGACATTTTCCACTACCAACTTACTCCGTTGTCGAGCTCCCGGAACATTTCATTATTGCCGGTGAGACCGACTCATCACTCCCAACACACACACACTTTTAAATAATCCGGACTTTGGACATTTATCTCATTCACTCGCACTCACATACACACACACACGCGCATCTGTTGTCTCGCGTCTTTCCTTGTGCCGCAGCGCTTGCGCAATACCGGAAGTAGATGCAAGAACCCGTATTACTGTAACTTTAAAATCTGAACGTTACATATTGGTGGCCTGTACGGGGAATCTGTTTTGTGTATTTTCCGGTGTTGTGTGGCGTGGCAAAGCAAGATGGACTCTAACAAGGCTAAAAACAATAATGCTAATGCTAGTGGTGCCGTGAAGGCCGACTCTGTTGTTAATAGTAATATACCTGAGGATCAGGTAGATGTTGCCATAGACACTTATGTGACTTACCGTAATCCTACTGCAGAGATAACTTCATTGATTACAATGAGAGACAACTCATACAAGAGAGTCTGTGGCGACAGCTGGGCGATCAGGAGGATGGGGACAACCCTTATTCACCCCAGAAGTTCATCATGGCCGATGGGAAGATACACCAAGCGAAGACTCAAAAAACCATCTACTAACAATGGCACGACAAGTCTTGTAATCTCCAAACCTACATCATGAAAGATAATCATCTGGCTTTCCCTATGATAACAGGGCTGGACTTCTTAAGAGCCACAGGAGCCACCTTGGAGGTCGCACAGGGAAGGTACGGCTGGAGGACAGCAGGGGGCTTCATTTACCATCTGTTTCTGGCTCTCCCAGTCAACTTTGACCCGTCTGATAAAGCGGCCGGATACCTCACTCACTCGTCTCCCGCCTCACTGTTATACTTTGCCGTGCCACTAGAGGCTGCCATCCCTCAAATCTCCTCAGCATGTTCCGCCATCCTGATTAGGGACCGGGCTGAGCTAGTAAGGGCCCAACAAGAAGATGGGACGATAGGTCAGCTGGAAACGGGGAAGCACCCGAGGGGGGGCGGAGAACCCTCGAATCACCTTCGAACGACACCAGGGTGCATTATACCGCAGGGTTGCAGGAAAGCAGCGAGGAAAATTTCAGCTGATGATATCTCAGACTTTAACCCAGATGTTCTTGCGGCACTTCCATAACCATCCGAAGGGAGGCCACAGGGGGTGGGCTGAACACACTGTTGAGGCTCCTAGACGTCGCCTGGTGGCCCAGTGTGTGCAGGGATGTCTGGCATTATGTAAAATCTTGTGAGGTATGTTGGAGGCTGAAGACGGAGGTCAAGGAAATTTGGCGAAGGAGGAGCAACAGGACACCCACTCAGCAATTCCCATCGATTTCAAATCATCGCAGAGGAGGGAAAACACCAAGAGGAACAGCGGAGAGCCAAACATGCCAGGAACGACAATACCCGAGGGAAAGCAGCGCACTTTCGCCTGGGCAAACTGGTTTGGCCAAAACCGCACCCACACTCTTCTGCCCAGCAAGATAAGTCTACTAACCTAGCGCCCAAGTGGGAGGGACCAGCTGAACTTAAGAATATGAAGGGGACAATAACTCACACCGGGTTTCAGGGTAACCCACAAAAAACCAAGGAACGAAATGTGGTGAATCTAAAGCGCTGGTATGGACGCTCTCCTCTGACGCCAGAAGCTGGGGGAGCGCTGCCACATAAAAGGCTTTTTTATAGGGGGAGGAAAAGTGGCATAAGCTAATAAAGAAAGAGCAGCCGTGCCCCATAAAAGGATCCTTTTTAGGTTTTGCTTTTACCCTGGACAATCGATGGTAGTCCCGAAAGTACAGTACTCTCGCGAGAGTTCGCACAGGGGTAGCAAGAGGTCGGCGGTGACGGGGGAGGTCACGTGCGCCGCCTTTAAAGCGCTACCGCGAAGAAGTGAGGGGGGAGAGAGATGAGGAGAAAACAGCACTGTATTTTTGCTAAGAGAGAGAGTGGAGTCAAACGCCAAATTGGATTACCCTTTGCTGGATTAATCTTTGTCGGACATTTTCCACTACCAACTTACTCCGTTGTCGAGCTCCCGGAACATTTCATTATTGCCGGTGTAATATGCTACTATACTGTAAGTTAGCTAACGCTATAGTCGCCACCGCTGTTTTTCAAACCAATCTAGCAAGATGATTACAAACATTTCAGGATAGATTATTATTATTATTATCAGGACAGTTACAGTATGAGAGTTTAAACATTAACTAAAAAGTACCTTTAATGTTAATTCATCAGAAGCACAAGTCTGGGCTACACTAATATTAAGCCCATTAAGGATAAGGGTATATTGGAAAAACACACACTTATACAGGTCTAATGCTCACCTTTTAAAATAACCTATAAGCTAGCATTACTTGGAATTAGTGCAGTGCAGTTTGATTGCATCAGTCTGGTGGGGAAGTGGGTGGGTTTGGGTTCCTGTGCAAAGGGCAAATTAAAGTAGTAGCGAAGTAAAATAAATAAATGAAACATATGATAAATGATGCTGTAATGTTCAAAAAATGAAAGCATAAGATGCTGAGTGGCGCTTGTCTAATTCTGTTCAGCCAGCAAGAGTGGGAGTAATGTTAATTTCAACATCATATTTTGAATATACAGCATTTTTCAAATTACTGAAACATTCTGTTAAAGTAATATTGACCTACCAAAATCTAACTTCTTTGCTTTTTCTTGATTTTATGTTTTATAAAATCAAATCATTGCATCCCAACCTGAATATATTAGTTTATTCAGTAAAAAAGTGTTAAAGTACACAAAAGTATTAATTCATTCAACACTAATCAAGGTGGGGAATTTATAAATAAAAGTGCATGAATATGGTTTACAGTAGGCTGACACTGAGATTTAATAATTAACAAAAGTTTGGCTAAAGCTCAACTATTTGACTTTGTGATCTAGGTTTCTAACCAATCATAACTAGGAAGGTAAAATCTCATTACCTTACACAGAGGCTTGCTAACGGTTTAGCAATCGATTGTTGTTTTAATTATTTTTCAATTTACTTTGCAAAGAAATGAACAGAAATCCATACAGATACAGTCTCATTTCAATATATTTTTCTCTCTGTTATGTTTATTTCATACTTTTCCCTTCTATATCCCTTATGGGGCTTGGTACTGTAGGTTTTATAATATATGAGCACTCACTAAATATCTAATTTCACTTTTTTAAAGATGTAAAAAGAAAGAAAGAAAGTCTTTAAGCAGATTTCACTGCTTAACAGCTTTCTTACAGTTTCTTTTCTCTAATTAAAACCAATACATGTATCACTTTTTCTAGGAATCCTAATTTCCTGCTTTACTATTGCTGCCACAGCAAATAAAACAGGATATTGATATTTATGATCCACAATGACAGTAATAAAACAGTTTTTTTCCCCTTCAGGTTATAGAGAGAGGAATGCAGAGCCTGAATCTCTTCACAAACACTTACCTGAAATGATTGAAACCACCAAGTTTTACATGAACCTCATATTCATCAACAAGCAAAAATTCTTCCTTACAACCGTGAATGAACACAAAATATATTGAGTCCAAAGTTTTTTTTGGTGTGTACTTTATAAACAACTAGGTGACCTTTTGAGAATATGACTCAACATTCTTTAGAACTAAACCTGCTTGTTCAGGGTTAGTGTAGAGGCTTTGTCTTGTCATGTTTGTTTTGTTTCCATTTTTAGATTTTTTACATTTATTTTACATTTGCAGTAACCTTGATTTTTCATACAGTATATATCGCCATGATATAATTCTATTGGTCCCAGAACAGCTCCATCATCTTCAGATACTTAAGAAGTCCTACAAGATGGTCATGGTATTTGTGGTGTAAATGCTGTGTCCATATTGGTAGCAGGCTATGGTTGGACTCATCACAAGCTTCCTAAGAGAGTAATCTCATTCTGGTCAACCAGGTATGGAAGAAGCTGCAAGGCCAATGGTAGACTAAAAACAACTCCTCCATCCAGTGAAGGCACAGTAAGGAGGTCAAAACATTTTCAAGTGAAGCATCACAAAGAGACTATTGTAACTCCAGAAAATAAACTTTAGGTTAAGTGTGTATCTGTCAGGGGTACAGTATCAATCAGGCCAGAAGTATTAACAGCAGCCCCTCTATGAATTCCTTTAAGAAATCCATGACAGATACACATGTACTATGGATTGATGGCTGGACAAAATGGAGTAGATTACCAAATCTCCAATTTGGAGACAACTTGGAACAACAAAGTTCTTGGTGCCCTGATCATAAACTTCCTCCCTAGTTATTAATGGGGAAAGGTTATAGAAATGGAATATGGTTGGACTGATGACTTTTGGGGAAATTATCCATCTTATGAACACAGACGTTTTTGGTCACTAGCAGTGTCATCCTAGGTACTGTACTAACAGGAGACAGGAAACTTGGAAGTAGGCAGCCACAAAAGTAGCTCAAATGTTGAGAAGGTGGCTCACCGGAAAGCGTACTTAGTAAGGAGGGGGATGACAAACAAATAGAACCGCTCAATAAGTCAAAGAGTGAACACACACAACAGTGATTTATTTTCTAATATATATATATTACACCACTTCTAGATGAACTGAGTACATTGATTATCAATGATATACCAGTAACTGGCTCATCTGTGTGTTCCAATCCCACAGAGAAGCCAACGTATTGCAGCCTGCTGCATATGGATCTGAGCAGGCAATGAGTTCAAGGTTGTTTATTCAGCCTCCAGATTCCTCAGACTAACTGAGCATCCATGGATTGTACCAGTCTGATCCACAGAGGTCCATCCCTCATCGCACAGCACCTGCCAGTAATGTCCCATTTCCAAACACCACAATACATCCCCAGAGGTCTTGTGGAGTCTTTCCCCAAGGGGCCAGACCTGTCCCAGCAGCACAAGGAAACCACATTATATTGGACTTAATGTTTTGGGTTCTAATGTTATGGTTGTACAGTCCATCCAGAAAGTATTCACAGCACTTCAGTTTTTCCACATTTTGCTATATTACTAATATTTATTTAATTCATTCTTTTACAGAAGATTCTACCAAACAATATGGGCAATAATGCCAATGTGAAAGAAGTTCATATGAAATATTAGCATTTTTTTTTAAAAGGGGAAAGAAAATCAGATGTTCATACAGTAAGTTGTCATCACCTTTGTCATAACACTTAAAATTGAGCTCAGGTGCATCCTGTTTCCACTGAGCAATCGGAGGAGAAGGGCCTCAGTCAGGGAAGTAACCAACAACCTGATGGTCACTCTGAAAGATCTCCAGCATTTCTTTGGGGAGAATCATTATTCTTCCAGAAGAACAACATCTCTGCAGCACTCCACCAATCACGTCTACGTGTGGTAGAGTGGCCAGACAAAAGCCATTCCTCAGTAAAAGGCAATAACAGCCCACCTGGAGTTTGCCAAAAGGCACCTGAAAGACTCAGACCATGAAAAACAAGAACTTTTCATGTTAAATCACCTTTGGCATCAATTCTGCCTGTCTTTTTAAGTATGCTACAAGATAGTTATTCATCTGGAAGGTCTTCCTCTCTCCCCAGAAAAATGCTGGAGCTCTTTCAGAGTGACCTCAGGATTATTGGACACCTTCCTGACTAAAACCCTTCTCCTCCGATTGCTCAGTTTGGCCAGGTGACCCGCTCAAGCAAGAGTCTTGATGGTTCCAAACCATTTACAGATGTTTGAGGCCACTATGCTCCTTGGAAACTTCAAAGCTGCAAAAATCTTTCTGTTCTCTTCCCCAGATCTGTGCCTTGATACAATCCTGTTTTAGAGGTCTATAGAAAATTCCTTGTACTTCAGGGCGTGTTTGTGCTCTGACATGCATTGTTAACTGTCGGACCTTATATAGACAGGTGTGTGCCTTTCCAAATCTAATAAAATTAACAACAGGTGGACTACACACCAATCAAGCTGTAGAAACAATTAAGGATGATCAGTGGAAACAGGATGCACCTGAGCTCAGGTGAGTGTCATGGCAAAGTTGTAATTTTTTCAATATCATTTTTAATTTCATGTTTTTATTATGGGGTATTGTCTGTAGAATTTTGAGGGAAATAATGCATTTTATCAATTAGAGATTAAGGCATACTACTCTTTTGCATAAAGTTCAACTAAATTAATTCAAGGTTCTGAAGGCAGATCTTGAAATATAACTTCTGTTCCATAGCTTGCACCACATTTGTGAATAACTTTTGCATTATTTGTTGTGTTCCTGAGAGCTGAATGGCTTCTGAACCGCTCACAGCTGTGGCTCAATCTTGCTATCAAGAGGGGGGCTGAGCAAGCACAACTGCAGCGAGAGACTCGAGAGTAAACCCCAAATAAATATATGCAGACAGCCATCTTCCACATGGCCAGACAAATATTAGACAAAAGTCTAGTACTGAGGAACTGAAATGTGCAGAGGGGTGCATAACCTCAAGAGGCACTATGAATTGCACCATTAATTGCTAATAAAGTTCCGATTTGTCCACCCTTGATGGCACTTTATCTACTAAATTAAAATGAAGATGTAAAGGGATGAAAGCAAAGCGTTATTGTATCTAAAAAGGCAAGCTATAATGGTGTGACTAAAAGGTGTCAGCTTGGGACTTCAGAAGAAGTGTAATAACCAAGTGCTGCTCAACCGAGCCTGGGGATAGACATGAGATAATTAGTCTTTTCCTTGAATGAGAAAACCTAAAAAAAAATTTTTTTAAACTCAATTCCAAAGTATTGCTCCGGTGCACACTTTCTCCTGTGAGGCACAAGTGTCTCTGAATTATTCACTGTATAAAGTCATTACATGAGTACAGCTTAAACTGTAGTGCTTCACACTGTATGTTGCCGTCAGTCTCTATCCTGAGAATAAATGCCACACCTGAGGTTATGGAAGATGATCCCGTGTAGATGTCAGTGAGTTCCAGTAAGAAGTCTGTATTCACATGTGTAGAAATGTGAGCTTCATTTCCTGATTGCGAGGTATGGAGGAAACCGCGGCTTCACCCTGTCTGTAAGATAAAAGCTTTCAAGACCACCAGAAACAGATAACAACCGAGAGACGGAAAAGCAAACAGAGTTTTCTCTTCGTGGAGGATTCAGTTTGCCATCTCTCCATCTTTCTCCATCCAGCTGTGTCTTTTTGCAATAATATGTACTCTCTCTCTCTCTCTCTCTCTCTCTCTGTGTGTGAAAGTGATGGCTATGCTTTCCCGAAATTCAAAGATGGCTTAACTGGAAAAAAAAAAAAAAATGTATATATATATATATATATATATATATATATATATATATATCCTGGTTGCACACACACACACACACACACACACACATCTATATCTATATATATATATATATATATAGATATAGATGTGTGTGTGTGTGTGTTTGTGTGTCATAGAAACCAGGACGGGAATGTGAAGATTGATCTGCTACAGCTTTAGCGACACACAGTCTGTGTTTTAATCCCAGAGGAGGCAGAAAGACCGAGAAGGATAAAAATAAAAAGACAAAAAAGAAACAAAATATATATTGCCAACTCAAATATTGCCAGGTAATAAATATGTTACGACAATTCTCTACAGTTTTTGGCAAGTTCTAATTATTATTTCGCCCTGTCTGTCTGGTGTTCTGACTTTGGACCTGTCCCGAGTAGCTCCTCAGCAACCGCTCCTTGATCAGACCTTGTCATGGATATGTGATGGACGCTTCAAAGTAGTGATCGTTCACCATATGAAAATGCTGGTAAACCAATAGCGTCATTACTTTTAGTGGCACTTCAGCCCAGCATTCTTAATAATATCGTAAATCTGTGACAAGAAGCGCTGCGCTATAATTTTTAAAGAAATGTGTTTACCAGGGAAGCAATCATATGTTCTCAAGGCCCATATATTCCCAGAGCTTAATGCTCTCAGGGTTATATGTTCTCAGGGTCCTATGTTCCAAGGGTTCCTATAAAGCCAGGGACGTATATTCCTTTAAGTCCTGGGTGTCCGTAGTCCATAATATTAAGCCTTTAAATTCTCAAGGTCATATTGTGACCTTAACATTATAAGATGATATTTTTCATTCATTCTTTACCCAGACAGAACAATGGCCTTATCGCAAAATATATTCTCAAATCATATGTCCCCAAGGACATGTACTGTACTATCAGTGTTCCATGTCTCATGTTTCATGGTGCCACAATTCCATGGTCATATGTTCCTAGGGTTCTATAACATCAGAACACCAAATTACCAGGGATTCGAATTCTCGCAACGGTCTCGCATATTTTTAAGGTTGTAAAGTCCTTGGCACAAGGCGATATCTTTTCTATTACACCGTATTGCATTGTCCTAGTTCCCTATGCGGAGTTGCAGCACTGCGCAGCCTCAGGTGAATGTCATGTGTGGCAGTGTATCTGGTCTGTCTGGTGCAAATTCCGGAATACCAGGAATATCATTTGTTATTACATCCTCATTAAATTCCTAAATTTCCAGGATTGTATATTCCTTGAATCGTATAATTCCATGACCTTTTATTTTCAGGGTCATATGTGTTACAATATTCCTAACCTCTTAAATTATTACAGCCAAATTCTGTGTTGAGTTTTCCCCACTACTAGACTCAAGGCCCTGTTTTCCCAAGACCATATGTTTCTGGTGTTCTATATTCCAGACTTCAAGACTTTATAATCTCAACATCACAAACAGTATTTCAAGCACTCTATGCTTGTTTTCACATTAGGGATAATTGACTGTGGCCAGCATTCATATTATTTTTGTACTCTGTACTCAGGTACACTTGTTTATTTTCACTCTCTGATACAGCAGGTGGCAGTTTGCACATAGTTGATTTGTGATCCACCATTAAACATAAAGAGCAGAAGAGAGCAAAATTGACAATCTTTGGACTATGCCTACAGTAATATTATTGATATGTTCAGAGCAATGCTCTCGTATGCCTTCCTACCTTACCAGGTATGGCTGTGCAGGTCAGAGGGTGAGATTGGCATGTGCTACGAGTACAAGGAATTCAATAAGACAAAGACATTGATGGGCGGCACGGTGGTGTAGTGGTTAGCACCGCCTTGCACCTCCAGGGTCCGGGTTCGATTCCCGGCCAGGCTCGATTCCCGTCTCTGTGTGCATGGAGTTTGCATGTTCTCCCCGTGCTTGGTGGGTTTCCTCCGGGTACTCCGGTTTCCTCCCACAGTCCAAAGACATGCAGATTAGGATAATTGGCATTCCCAAATTGACCATAGTGTGTGAATGAGTGTGTCTGTGTGTGTGCTCTGCGATAGATTGGCACGCTGTCCAGGGTGTACCCTGCCTCGTGCCCTGAGTCTCCTGGGATAGGCTCCAGGTCCCCGCGACCCTAAATACAGGATAAAGCGGTATAGAAGATGAATGAATGAATGAATGAATGAATGAAACGATATTGATGATAAACAGCACATTCTAAAAGTCATGTTCTGTCCACTTCTGTATTCAGGAACGATTGGCTTCTATACCCAGTGTGATCCATGCCCGAGTATGCCATACCTTGCTCGCGACAACATTATCAAGTGGACTCAGGCACAATTCCTGAGTCCAGAACACTTTTGTTCCACTCACTCACTCATCGTCTATATCACTTTATCCTGTATTTGGGGTCGCGGGGGGGCTGGAGCCTATCCCAGGAGGTACACCCTGGACAGGGTGCCAATCCTTTGCAGGGCACCACTTTTGTTCCCACAGATTAATATGTAAAGGACTTAAGGTTCAAATGTTCTCAAAAATGGTCCCAGGTCCCTAATGTGAAAGCTACCAACATTTCCAGAGCTCCAGAGATTTCCAGTATTTTATCTTATTGTTTTTAATTAGATTAGATAAACACATCAAAAATGCAGTGGTACCTGGCAATCACACTTGTTGAGGTCTGCATTGCTGCAACATGTAGGTACACTTTAGGGAAGTGCATGGCAGGGTTGTTGTAGGGTACATGGCATAGACTTGACATAAAAATTTAAGTCCCATTTAGTGGTGTTGCCACTGACCTCCTGGGTTGGGGGTTCAAATCTCCCCTCTGGTCTGTGTCCCTGGAGTTTGCATGTTCTCTTCCTGGTACTCTAACAAGGTTTGCTCCTTTAGTCCAAAGATATGTTGTTGTTGTGTGTGTGTGTGTGTGTGTGTGTAGGCATGTTCCTTGCAATCGGATGGCACCCAATTCAAAGTCTACCCTGGTTAGTGCCATGAGTTCCCTGGAATAACCTCCAGGCCTCCTTTGATAAGCAGTATGGACGATGGATGGATTAACAGCATAAAATCTTAGTTACCGCTTAACAGAATAGGGACTGGCTGAGAAAGTATAGGGCTCAGATGTGTTCAACTCATCATTATGGGCTTTTCAGATGGCAAAAACAGCAGATGATATTTTTAGTCGCTGGCAAAAAGGCAATGCTGAGTGAAGGCAACCTAAGAATTAGTCCAGCTAATGTATGAATCAGCTAAACTAATGATTTTCCTTGCCTGCATTTGGGCTTTATATTGTTTAGATAGTTTGCAAGGATAATAAAGGTGTTGGAAAACTAGCAAAATCTCATGCAACATTAAAATACATTGTTTTCAGTGTAAATCTGGCAACGGAAATCTGCCGCGCTATGAAACGTCACGGCAAATGATTTTTGTTGTCGCAACCCAGAAGCATGTGTTCCTGAGGGAAAGTCCCTGCTGATCATCACCAGCAGTTTGCAGTGTGTGTGTGCGTGTGTGTGCGTGTGTGCATTTGTAAAAGTGAAATAACTCTGTATTGATCCACTGCACTGAAGCTCCACAGGAAGGCTAACCTCTTTCTGACCCCACAATCTCTCTCTCTTTATCTCTTACACACACACATACCTGTTGCACTACCTTTTTATTAAACAGCATACAGTACAGCTCACATGCAGGAACCAAAAGCTTGATGCAAAAATTTATAGCAAAGTTTTTAAAATTTCTATTGTTTTATTCTGTTACCAATTATTGCAAAATCAATCAATCAATCAATCAATTAATTAATAAATGAATAAATACCCACCGCCTTGTAACCCTAAATGCACATATATAATAAGGCTAATCCTGAGCTATCCCTTACGAGACTTGAATTCAGCTAGTTAGCATTCAGCCATTGACAAACACATATGACTGTGTTCCATAGTAAAGCAGAATATTTGAAATGGATATCAGCTTAAAGGAGCAGGGAAGCTTAGACCAGCTATTTATTCTAACCCTCCTCCATGCTGTAGCACCATTAAAATTCGAAAACAGAGCTGTGAATTATTACTTTTCTATTTCACATTCGAAACACATTTCTTAACAACACACACAAACACACACACACACACATGGTGCATCTGTGGAAAAACAAACCATAGCAAATTACAAAATCATACATCTTACAAAATCTTTTCTGAAAAGCCACCTTCTGCGAGCATTGATTTTTAAATTACCCTCCTTGGGGTTTGTTGTGAATCTTCGCCTGGACGATTTGTTTATGAGAAATTCAAGTGGGAGCATCTACGGCATATTTTTCGGCAGTGTAAATCGAACCTGTTTTCTTCATTATATTATTTGAGGCATTGCTTGTATAAGTAACATCTAGTCTCCAGAGTCTGTGCTGTGGAACGGTGACTCTTCAAAACCAAGCTTGAAGTACACTTTCGCTACCATGACATGCTCTCATCATTATGAAACATTAAAGGAACTATTTTTCACTTTTTGTCCATGTTCAGATGGGCAATCGATGTGTTTGTGTGTTTTTGAGGAACAAAAAAGGTGAGGAACAAAAACGCTGCTTTAAAATGTTTGTATTGGCCAGGGATTTAACAAGCCAATAAGATTTCTCCCCTAGTGTGACCTCATATAAGAAGATACTCCTCCTCCGGCTGTTTGCTGTAAAAACAATAGGTTCATAGGAGGAGCAAAACCAGGTGAGCTTGGAGCTTAAGTTATAAAAGAAAGTGCATTATCTGGGTAATATTCCAGCTTGAGCTTTAACACGCACTCTAACACCTGGCTAACATTTAAGGTAACTACTGTATAACGAGTAAAAACATCCTGTCATTTGTCTTGACAAAACTTTTTAATGCAGTCCTTGGCAACTTGCGTTGGGGTAAGAGGATTGACAAACTGCTGGTAAGAGCAGCACGGCTTCGCAGTCCTCGTGATTGTCACCCTGTTGGGAACTGTAGCAGCGAATAAACTTAACTCTTAAATAAAAAAACGAACTCGCAGGCGAACATGTGCTCCATGTTTAACCGTGTAGAACATCAGACGCAGCTACACGGTGACATTAACACACACTTCTGTATAACTGCGCCTCCGAGTCCCATTCACACTTAATGAGCGGGACATTATTCAGCTGCAGGATTTTACACCCGACACCATCTATAACAACTCTCTCTCTCTCACACACATCAAATCAGCATCCCTCTCGCAGGGGATTATTCCCAACATTTCTTGAACATTTGGCGCTTTTCCAAAGAATGTGTTTAATTGGTACAGTAGTTACACTCCAATTATAAACAGTGTCGGCTCAAAGTGCTGCAGTGTTCAATTAGCACAGAACACAAGGATGTCAGCATATGAGTTGATAGTAGAACTCTCTATCAGGGATTTTTTAAATTTTTTTATCTTTGTTAGGACACCGAGACGGCTTAAATAACCTATAAAAAGGCCTTGAGAAACCCCTCGGCAGAAATCTCCAACCAACTCTTTTATCAAGACTAGAGCCTTTAACTGTTGAACAAACTCCAAAGGGACCATATCGGCCCAAAGAAGTCCTGTGGAACACATTTAGTCTCAATGTTAACTCTTCTAAGAACACCTGAAGAATCCCTAATCTCTAAAAATTGAACGATGATGTTGTCGTTAGTACTTAGACTGCTCCCGTCGAGGGGTTGCCAGAGCGGACCATCAATCCACACAATCTGGGAGTTCTACAGCTCTACAGTAGATTGCCCCCCCCCCCTTTAAGCCCCGCTAGCAGTGGGTTGCCACACCCCATACTGTACTACCCAGCCACTAGATATAGTGCCAGTCCCAAGCCCGGATAAAATGTGAGGGTTGCATCAGGAAGGGCATCTGGCGTAAAAGCAGTGCCAAGTTGTTGTGTGGATTGATGGTCTGCTGTTGCGACCCCTCGAAGGGAGCAGCTGAAAGACTAACAACAACAACAACATCTTTCAATAGATAGACATTTGGGGTTTTTAGAATAGTTCAAGAGTTTTCTAAAGAACCCCATATAAAATCTGCAGGAACTTTTTTTTTTTTTTTTAAAGTGAAGGAACCCAGGAAGAAAACTATTTCTTGAAGCCAACAATTGTGAATAGTGAATATTAAATAACCATTAAATATTCAGGGAATTGGTTGCTCAGTAGTTGGTTTCTTGCATGTCATGCAAGAGGTCGAGGTTCGATTCACAGCCCTTGGATGCAGTGCTGGTCCCCAAGCCCTGAAACAAATTGGAAGCATGCATCAGAAGGGTATCCGGTGTAAAACCTCTGGCAAGTTGTGTACGGATCTGATGATCTGCTGTGGCGAGCCCTTGATGGGAGCAGCTAAAAGACAAACAAAAATAACTGTTAACTCTTTAAAAGATCTTGTTGGATTTTTCCTTTTATAGTAATGAAATGTGTCTGAAGCTGCCTAAAGAGTCATTTGTGAAACCCATTTGGCTTTAGAGCCAAAAACTATTTAAACAACCCTCACCTAAAGAAATAGTACAACCTTAATAGAAAGGAACACCAAAGTACCCATTTGTCTCTACTGAATTACCCAGGACTGAAGAATCTTTCTCGGAGTTTAGAATATTTCTGTTCAAAGAACGCTTAAAGATCCCTCTTTTAAAGAAGTCTCTTAATTACTAATGAACTAACAGCCAAGATCTCATGTACTACCTCTCATCCCTTTTAATAACACGTTAAGCAGTTCTGGTGATGCTTTAAGAATTCTTTTCTCAAATTGCAAAAAATGTAAATAAAAAAATCAACTGTCTATACATCGAAGGAGCCTTTTTTTTTTTATTAAAATACAAGAATTTCTAACTATTAAAAAGACACAAATAAAAAAATATACTGAACCATTTATTCTTAGTTTCGAAAAATACTAACTACACAAAAAATAAACAGATTTTAATATAGTCTGAGTACTACAGTAGGTGACACTCTCCCTTTTTTATTATTTTAATTCATGTATTGTTTTATTTGGATGTATTATTATTATTATTATTATTATTATTATTATTTGTCAGTTTTTATAGGCTGTTATTATGTCTTCAGCTTTTTTAGGATCGTACCTTGATGTTAAACTGTTGTGTTAAATGTTCTTTATTAATAAATTTGACTTTGAATAATTTTGAAAGAACCGATTTTATCTCATACAGTAGTAGGGAATTATTTAAAGTACACATGCATAGACCTTTTTTCTATAACCCTTAACTATGAAACTAGGTTTTTATAACCTATAGTGTAACCTTAGAGAACTGTACAAATGGCTTGAGCCATCACTTAATTATTCATATTAAATTAAAATAAAATATGTAAATTTAATGAAAGAAATGAGAATAAACGTTTTACTGCAACAGGCTGCAAATGCCTAAAGTTACAATTTAAAATTTCATATTGTTTAAGCAACAACCTCATTTCCCCTCTTGTCTGTTCCAGCAATTCAGCATTCAGCATCACCAGTACACTAATCACCAGCCCGATCATCTGTCATCATCTACACCTGTTCTACATCTACACACTGGTTCATGCATTAAATATGTTTTTTTTTTCTTGACTGTGTGGCTTAACAAACAAAACACATGTTTCTGAAACTGCTCAGGTACAGGGACTGGACTGAAAATGAGAGACATCTTATTTATTTCCTTCAGCAAGCCTGGAGAAACATTCGTCAAGACTACATTAAAAATATAAGAAAGTCTGACTGTTTAGAAGCCATATACTGTATGAAGACATTTCTCACGACTACACGACTTTTGCATAGTACTGTACAATGTGTCCAGTGAAGCCTTAGTGGTTATTTATATAAAATGAAAAACGCTTCACTTTCCCCATGTAGAACTATTTTTCTTAGTGCCAAGAACACATTATGTACCGTATATAAGCAAGTATACAAACAAGACCTGGTTTTCTCTTACATAAAAAAAAAAAAAAAAAACAATCTTGAAGGACCAATGTAGAACTCCTTTTTTTTGTATATATAACAATTTTTTTCCGGAAAAACCAATAGCAGAAGAACCCGATTTTATTATAAGAAAGACCTAGCTAAGATTTAGAGCTCAAGTTAATGAGCTAAGACGGGTATGTTTATTTAATTTGTGTCTGCTGAACACTGGGGATCTGCACACATCATGATTATTTGCATGCAGTGCATTAATTTTGCACCAAAACAAATGTACAATGTCGGTTCCGCTGTCAGTATCTTGGCAAAATGGGTGAAAGCATTATCCAACAAATAAACTACCAGAAAAGAGCCATTAACTTTTAACTGGCTAAAGTACTTGCAGAGCTAGCCATCCAAGAACAAGAAATCCTGAACTACCTAAAGAATGATATTTCAATTATATTTTAGTGCCAAGACCAATTGTCTAAAAAAAACCTTTAATTGCACATTTAAAAGAGAATAATATGAAAAGGACCATTAGGAAGTCATTTTAGTTCAAATAACCGATAACTTTTAACTACCTACAGGATGCATGTGACGGTGTTGGTGTATTTTTGTTCTTATTTAACTTATATATTGAAGAACCCTTAGCTGTTTAAAGAATGCTTGAAGAACCCTTCGTTCTTCAGTATATGAAAGTACACTTTTTTTTATTTTTCCAGTAGTGAAGAACCTTATACAAAACCTTATACAAGAACAGTTTGGTGAAAAGCAATGCCTTTTCCAGTATGATGGATCTCCTCGCCATGAGGCAAACGTAATAACTACTGTAAGTGGCTCAGAGAACAAATCATCGGAATTTTGGATCCATGGCCAGCAAACTCTCCAGACTTTAATCCCATTGAAAACTCCAAGCATTGATTATGCAGGAATAGGCTGCCATCAGCAGAGGTGTCAAGTAACGAAGTACAAATACGTCCTTACCTTACTTAAGTAGAAATTTTGGGTATCTATAGAGTAATTATTTTTCAGCCGACTTTTTACTTTCTACTCCTTACTTTTTAAAAATAGCCTCGTTACTCTACTTTTATGATCAGAACGTGCAACCAGAACCCCCCCCCCCCCCGCCCCCCCCCCCCCTAACACGTCGCATGATCAGAAAGCGAGACCTTAATGCTTTTTTCCCCCTCACGGTACTTTTACTTTTATACTTGAAGTAGTTTTGAAACCAGTACTTTTAAACTTTTACTTAAGTAAAAAGCTTGGGTTGATACTTCAAGTATTTTTGAACCCTAGTGTCTATACTTCTACTCAAGTAATGAACGTGAATACTTTTGACACCACTGGCCATCAGTCAGGATGTGGCCCAGACGTTGATTGACAGCAAGCCGAATTGCAGAGGTCTTTAAAAAGAAGCACTGTAAATATTGACTGTTTGCATAAACTTGATGTAATTGTCAATAAAAGCCTTTGATACTTATGAAACGCTTGTAATTAACCTTCAGTATACCATAGTAACATCTGACAAAAAAATCAAAAATTACTGAAGCATTCACAAAACTTCTCACCAGGCATTCAGTAATTACTGAACAACAACAACAACAAAAATCAGAAAACATGCAAAATCCAAAAATACATGCAAAACCTGGAAAACAGAAAAACACCTGTTTACAAGTACAGAAATCATTGAGAAATACAGAAAACAGATGCAAAAAATATATACACTATATAAAGAAAAAACTAGATGCAAAATCAGAAAGCATGTAAATAAAGGAAACGTGCAAATAAAAAAATATATGTGCAAGAACAATACTCGAACATGTGCATGTTAACACCTTGTGTGTGTGTGTGTGTGTTTGTACAGGTATGTGGCTCCTTCTTTATGCATGTTAATGTGTTTTTTTTGTCTTCATTTATTAAGAATGGTCTAATATGATCCCAAACCGCAGTGTTCTACCAACGGAGGTTTAACGTTACTGAAGAACGTTGCTTAAGCGTTCCTTTGAGAACCTTCTCACAATATTCCAACAATGTTCTCTGGCACCTCGAGACGCTGGAGGAGCTCGAGTGATTGTTGATGAACGTGTGGTGCTGTTCTGATGCGCAGAACCTAAACGGAACCGAGTCATATTTAGAGTCTGTGCTGAGTTATTATTCTTTTACACACAGAATTATTCATCACAAATCTTCATTTCTGTTTGTACTATTATTTATGTGTGTGAATTAAATATCAGCAGCTGCAGGCTGAATAAGGTACAACACACACACACACACACAGAAATAATTTTGTTACAAAATTGATCATTTCTGTTCTCCATGTATGTGTGTGTGTGTTTGTTTGAGTGTGTGTCTATGTGTATCCTCTCACTGATTACTAAAGTGGCTCTTAATGAGAAGTGTGTGTGTGTGTGTGTGTGTGTGTGTGTGTGTGTGTGTGTGTGTGTGTGTGTGTGTAGAGATAATCTCAGAAATCTTCACACTAATGAGTGTGAAATTTATTCATTATGAAGTTATGTTATTTTTAAAGTAACAAAATTGTTTGTGTGTGTGTGTGTGTGTGTGTGTGTGTGTGTGTGTGTGTGTGTGTGTGTGTGTGTGTTCGTGCTCCCAGAGAAGTTTGATTGTCTGGAGAGTGAATCGTGTGTGTGCGTGTGTGTTTTGTCTGTGTGTTAATTTTCTGTGTACGCTTCAAACCAATTAACCAATTTAATTAAGGCAGATCCAGTGCAAAAGTTTGTGCCCCCAGACAAGTAATAAAATATGCAAACAGAATTTCAGAATCTACAAATGAAAGGATTTTACTTATTTATAAATAAAACGTGAGTGGAAATAAAAACAGCAATCTGAAAGAAATGATTGGGGCTGACAGTATAATACATTCATGAAGAATGAATCAGCTTGATTTGAACAATAAATCGGCCAATTAAGAGGATATTTGTATCATATGCAAAAGGGGGGTGTAGATGCGGTCATATTATTTCACCAGTTTTGACGCGTAGCTTTGGTTTAAAATTTCACTCACACGACAGAAGTCCGATCTCTTTGTCTCTTGTACTGTAGTTTATTTTGTCAGCATCAAAGAATCAACACTTCATACAGTCGTCTTGAGTAAATCCACTGTGATTACAGACACCAGTTGCTGCATCTTGCAAATCTCTGACTTTTACAACAACCTGTTCGCTGTATCTTGTAAATTACAGTCTTAGCTTACGTATATAACAACACTCTTGCTGTATATATCCACTTACGGGAGCTTACGGTTACAACAACCTAGTTGCTGTATCTCACATTCCCAGCTTACGAGCTTATGGTTACAACAACCTAGTTGCTGTATCTTACATTCTTAGCTTACCGGGAGCTCTCATTAGCTGACGGTCAAAGGCTTGTGTTTCCGTAGCCTTCCACATCTATACTGAACTCTCTAACATATGACAGTCACACAAATGCATATAATAGTAGAATGACATCACAGACCAACTTACGAGTGTCAAAATGGATGAATAACTTAGAAATATAAAGCTTATGGCTTATGTAACAAACTTAATGCTTAATGCTTTACTAATGAATAGAACAAGGTAGAATAAATGAAATAAACACAACAACAAATTCATAACAAGTACGATATGGCACTTACAGGGGGTATAAACTTTTGAACTGATTTCATTTTTCAAAATAATTTTGTTTGATTTTTTATTTTGGAAGAAACAAACCACTTTGTGTGGTACTTATAGCAAAATAATTTTAAAAAAGTTGCACCCTGTGTGTTTTATTACTTTTATATTACAGCAATTTGCCACGAGTTGCATTTTTTATTCGTAAATTACATTTAACTTGTTTTTTTTTTCTTCTTTGAATTTATAAAGACAAAAAAATGACAGGAAATGTAAAGTGTAAACCTTTCAGTTATAAACGTCTCAGAAAACTGATTCCTAAACGTTAACACTGGAGACTCCTTATATCGATGCTAATTCTGAACAAGTTGTCACTATAGAAACGCTATCGTGTTCGAACAAGTGTATTATTCTACACTACTGTCAGAAATGCTGTTTTGCCTGACCGAGCAGAATTCACACTTCAACAGCAATGAGATAATTATTATGTATTAACTGTAGTCGGATATTAATTATGTATCTCTCCCTCTCTCTCTCTCTCCCTCTCTCTCCCTCTCTCTCTCTCTCCTTCTCTCTCTCTCTCTCCCTCTCTCCCTCTCTCCTTCTCTCTCTCTCCCTCTCTCTCTCCCTCTCTCTCCCTCCCTCTCTCTCTCTCCCTCTCTCTCCAGTGTGCTTGTCTGCTTTTCCCCCTTCACACGCCGCAACTTTATCGTCGGCAGATAAAAACGTTCGGAATAAAAATCGTGTAATATTCAGTTTTGCGTCCCTGCTGAGCTCGTAAATGGAAAACGAAAAGCATAACAATGGACGAGACACTCTTTCCAAACACACCACACACTGCGCATGTGAAATGAGTCCTTTATGCATGAGCACAGAATTCTCATTCCTGATAATGTCTGTCTGTCTCTGCAACACACATAAACACACACACACACACACACACACACACACACACACACACACACACACACACACACACACACACACACAGGTATAATAATAGGCGAAAATCTCCCCAGTCCAAGATGATCATTTTCTCAGGATGTCATGTGTGTGTGTGTGTGTGTGTGTGTGTGCCGGTGTGAGATGAAACATCTCTACCTGAATAATAATCAGTGTGTTCGCTCCTGACCCGGACGCTCGTCACAATTCCAACTGAAGTGCCATCGTATTCGGGTCACTTCCTGAGACAGAGAGCTGGAATTATTTTTCATCTCAATGTGAATCTGCCTGCTCGCACGGACTTTTAATAAATCAGACAGGAAGTGATGTCACATCACTCATCTGGAATCATGATAACCCCGAGATTCACCTTCTAGTGCAGGAGATCTGCTAGTTCATCAGACTAGAGCAATCGATCACACAACTGGAGAAAAAGAAAAGAAAAAATATGTGTGAAAATAAATAAGCGCACCTCTGCGGGGCATCGTTTATCCTGCCTCAGTGTATTGCGATACAGATTTACTATGTTATGTTTGAAACATTTGGGAATTATACCGAATTTTTCATAGAAATGAACTAAATTTAAGGAACATGTAAATGTCACTTAATACATCACAGAGTTGTGTTCATGCTAGCGAAAAACCTTAACTAGCCACAGAGTAACAATCAAATAAGCACATCCTCCTCCTGACAGCTAACTGCTTCAATGTTCACTTCAAATGTTTGACAAGAAAAAAATTAGGCTGAAAGCTTAAAGTGGAGGTTTGTTCATCTGTGCTGCTGTCTAAAATCAAACCAGTCATTGAGGTAAACTCTTGGATGCTAGCTTACCTTCAATGTTTTACAGCAGCTAGCTGCTAGTCTTAGCTAGCCACATAGCTTGATTTTTTTTTAACATCACTAGCTAGTATATTAGCTAGAGTTATAAAACGTGTAAAAATGTGCCAGCTCGCTAGGTTAGTTTGCTGTCTTGCATTATATTATAGTTTATAAGCTATCAACTACCTTTTCCTCCCTAATTTAGTCATAGACAATTCCTCCCCGTCACTAGGGGGCTCCCACATTAAAGCTACCACTACCATTCAGTCGGGAGGGCAAAGACTATCACGTGTTTCCTCCGAACAGCGTGACGTCACCGACCGCATCTTTTCGAACTGCTTGTTCACGCACCATTAGGGGCGGAGTAACACACTCGGAGGAAAGCGCTAGCCGCTCCTTCCGCATGCACGAGCTCACAGACGCCCCTGATTGGCTGTAGAGCCGTGATTAATGTGGGAGCACAAGTACCTCTCATCCCTCCCCCCTGAGAGAGCTCGGCAAATCAGCTCTATGCCTTCCTGTGAGAGGAAAACAGCATCACCCCGGGTTCGAACCAGCGATCTCCGGATGATAGGGCGAGCGTTTTACCACTGCACCACTCAGAGGCTAGATATCAACCACTCCTTTTTTTGGGACATTTATTCTGCTTTAAATATTTGTTCAGCTATTATTATTACCGACGAAATTGTGATGGTAAGGATATTTTTCTTGCTTATGTGTTGTGAGGGGTTCTGGGGGATTCTGCGTGGTTTTGGATGGTTGTGAGGAGTTGAGAGATGTTCTGGAATGGGTTCTTGGAGGAAATCTCGAGTTCTGGAGGTTTTTGGGAAATTACTGTATAACGGGTTCTGGGGAATGTGATGGGTTATATCAGGTTGTGAACGGTTCTGGTGGGTTGTCAGTAGTTATGCGGGAGTCGTGGGAGGTTGTAATGAGTTCTAAACGGTTGTGATGGAACCTTTAAAATTGTTAGGGGTTCTGAGGAGTTCTAAGAGGTTGTAAGGAGTTATGGAGGTGGGGGAGGGAAGTGAGTGGCTTGGGAAGGTTGTAAGAGGTTCTGGGGGTTTTGATTAGTTCAGGTGGGTTTTGGGGAGTTTAAACATGACCTGCTGAATTCCTAAATTTTTCTGTTCCAGTCATGTGTAAAATAGCTGTCAGCAGTTTAAACAGCTCTCAGCAGCACATATCCTCCATAAACTAGAACTATGATCACGTATGCAGCTTGGAGCATTCCGCGGGGAACCGGGAGGGCTGCAGTTAAAAGAAGAGAGTTATAAAAACCTCAACATTGTGTTGTAACGTTACGGGGGCGAAGCTCCTTTCCTCAGGGAGAACCAGAGGAAGAACTCTGCTTGATCTAATTTCCACTTTGATGTGAGCACTAATTCGTCCCGCTGAGATTCTGGCCATCACTTTACGTGTTTAATCATTTAAACTGCGGGGTAGAACATGTCACACATGTTACACCAGCTGGCATGGAAAAATAACCAACGAGAACAAAGAAAAATGAATAGTTTCACCTCTGGCACTCTGATTGGCTGGAGGCTTCTGTACGTACCTCTCTGTGTGTGTGTGTGTGTGTGTGTGTGTGTGTGTGTGTGTGTGTGTGTGTGTGTGTGTGTGTGTGTGTGCTATTGCCATGCTTTGCCTCATGGCTCCTCCACATGCCAAGAAATATCGATTGTTCACAGAAGAACAGGGTTTTGTAAACACATTTGAGTTTTAATTGTAGCTCAGAGTGTGTCGTGTGTCTGTCACCTTGGGGCATGATGGGAATTAAAAAAAACAAAAAACAGAAACAATTCACATGGTGGCAAAACGAAAAGGTTAAAGCACTTGCTGTGGGGTAAGACTATCTGAGGTCAAAATGTGTGTGTTTGGTAAGAGTATAATTAAAAGTGTGTTTAAGGATTCAGCTCAGTCCTGCACAAAGTTCTTTGAGCTTTTTATAACTTTAAAATGAGTGATTTAATATGCAGAACAATGCACTGAAATTTGCATGAGACTAATTACGCGACTATTCAGATGTTTGGTCGACTAACCTGGCGAAAAAAAGATCCTCACTCACTGTATAATGCTTTATCTTGTATTCAGGGTCAGAGGGGACCTGAAGCCAATCCCAGGAGACTTAGGGCGGGGTAGACCCTGGACAGGGTGACAATCTATCGCAGGGCACACACACTTATTCACGCAATTTCGGAACGCGAATTAGCCTAACATGCATGTTTTTGGATTGTGGGAGGAAACACACCAAGCATGGGGAGAATATACAAACCTCATGCACATAGAGATGGGAATTGACCCTGGCCAGAAGTTTAACCTGGACTCTGGAGATGCAAGGCGACAGTGCTAACCATTACACCGCAGTGCCGCCTGAAAAATACAGTGGGGCAGAAAAGTATTTAGTCAGCCGCCAATTGTGCAAGTTCTCCCACTTAAAAAGATGAGAGAGGCCTGTAATTTTCATTGTAGGTATACCTCAACTATGAGAGAAATCCAGAAAATCACATTGTAGGATTTTTAAAGAATTTATTTGCAAATTATGGTGGAAAATAAGTATTTGTTCAATAACAAAATTTCATCTCAATACTTTATCTACCCTTTGTTGGCAGTGATGGAGGTCAAACATTTTCTGTATGTCTTTACAAGGTTTTCACACACTGTTGCTGGTATTTGGGTAACATTCTTCCATGCAGATCTCCACTAGAGCTTTGATGTTTTGGGGCTGTCGCTGAGCAACACAGACTTTCATCTCCCACCAAAGATTTTCTATGGGGTTGAGATCTGGAGATTGGCTTGACCACTCCACAACCTTGAAAATGCTTCTCATGAAGCCACTCCTTCATTGCCCATAATCCAAAAACCAGCAACAGCTTTGACAATTCAGCCTGCGCTTAGAAGGATGTACTGTTACTACCAGCTCAGCAGTAAAAAACCTGGGTGCAATTTTAGACAGTAACTTGTCTTTTGAAAATCACATTTCAAATATCACAAAAAAACCTTTTTCCATCTTAGAAATATTGCTAAACTTAGGAGCATCTTATCCGTATCTGATGCAGAAAAGCTAGTTCATGCATTCATGACCTCCAGACTGGACTATTGTAATGCATTACTAGGTGGTTGTCCTGCATCCTCAATAAACAAGCTTCAGTTAGTCCAAAATGCAGCTGCCAGGGTTCTCACTAGATCCAGAAAATATGATCATATAACCCCAATATTATCATCCCTGCACTGGCTACCTGTTCAGTTTAGAATAAACTACAAAATAGTATTACTTACATACAAGGCCTTAAATGGTTTAGCTCCCACATACCTAACCAGTCTTCTGATGCGCTACAATCCACCACGTGCTTTAAGATCACAAAACTCCGGACTTCTGGTAGTTCCCAGAATTTCAAAATCTACAAAAGGGGGTAGGGCCTTTTCATATTTAGCTCCAAAGCTTTGGAATAGCCTTCCAGACAGTGTTCGGGGAGCAGACACGGTTTCCCAGTTGAAAAGTAGTAGTATCTTTTTAATCTGGCATTCACATACAGTAACTCATCCCATAATCTCATACTCTGGCAACTACGCTAATTCTCCCCATCTGTTCTGTATCCTTCTACCCATGCTGAGGCATCGGGAGATTATGCCAGCTTCAGTAGACAAAGGCCGACCCTGCGAGGTTCCTGAGGCATCCAGAGAAGGACCAGCTCCAGCTGGATTCAGCTTTATGATGGTTGGAGCTACACATGCTGCTCCTGTGCTTCCAGTGATCCAGACCTCATCTGCCCTCTGCACCTACTGACTCGTCCCTATGCTGAACTGGTCTTCATGTCAATTTAAATAATTTCTGCCATATTGAACTTTCACCTGCACAACACACATGATGTTATATTATTTCTATCTGTTATCACCCAGATGAGGATGGGTTCCCTGTTGAGTCTGGTTCCTCTCAAGGTTTCTTCCTAATGACATCTCAGGGAGTTTTTCCTTGCCACCATCACTGTCACTCTTGGCTTGCTCATCAGAGACATTTCATTCATCATTCATTCATCTCATTATTATCTAGACACATTTTTCTCTTTTTTTACTTCCAATTATTTTCTTTTCTAAAACATTTTTTTTTATTTTTTGTAAATTTTCTTTCATTTTTGTGAAGCTGCTTTGAGACAATGACCGTTGTTAAAAGCGCTATATGAATAAAATTGAATTGAATTGCCCGGGCGGTGTGTTTGTGATCATTGTCACGCTGAAAGACATTTACCCATTTGGCAGACACTCTTATCCAGAGCGACTTACATTTTTATCTCATTACACATCTGAGGGTTAAGGGCCTTGCTCAAGGGCCCAACAGTGGTAACTGGGATTTGACCTGGATCTTCCAAACCGTAGTCCAATGCCTTAACCACTGAGCTACCCCTGGCCCGGAAAGACCCAGCTACATTTCATCCCTTGCTGATGGAAGGAGGTTTTCACTCAAAATCTCTGTACATGTATTGGCTACACGTCTGGCACTACAGGATTTGAGTCCCTGGTGGCGCAGTGTGTTACTGATGGTAGCCTTTGCTACTTTAGTCCCAGCTCTCTGCAGGTCATTCACTAGGTCCCCCCGTGTGGTTCTTGGATTTTTGCTCACGGTTCTTGTGATCATTTTGGACTCATGGGGTGAGATCTTGCTTGGAGTCCCAGATCGAGGGAGATTATCAGTGGTCTTGTATGTCTTCCATTTTCTAATAATGGCTCCCACAGTTGATTTCTTCACACCGAGCTGCTTAACTATTGCAGATTCAGTCTTCACAGCCTGGTGCAGGTCTACAATTTCTGTTTCTGGTGTCCTTTGACAGCTCTTTGGTCTTGGCCATAGTGGTGTTTGGAGACAGGTGTCTTTTATACTGATAACAGATGCTATTAATACAGGTAACGGGTGAAGGACAGAGGAGCCTCTTAAAGAAGAAGTTACAGGTCTGTGAGAGCCAAAAATCTTGCTTGTTTGTAGGCGACCAAATACTTATTTTAATGAGGAATTTATCCATTAATTAATTTTTTAAAAAATCCAACAATGTGATTTTCTGGATTTTTTTATTATTTTGTCTCTCATAGTTGAGGTACAGTATACCTCTGATGAAAATTACAGGCCTCTCTTTTAAAGTGGGAGAACTTGCACAATTGGTGACTGACTAAATACGTTTTGTAGATCCTAATCACTTATTTAATTAAAAAAAGGATTTTCTAGAATGATTTCGATACCTAATCGTACACTATAATTGTCACACATGCTGGTCATTTACCTGTTGAGAACGAAATTCCTGCAGTTCTGCTATTGATCTCAGGAGGCACTGTGGAGTCTGAAAGAGCCTCGGTCACATTAATAACGCTCACACACTTCCCAGTAAAACTGTCTGAGAGGTGAAGTGTAAAACCACGCGCGCCACCATTAATCTGTGCAATGCATTTTTAATCAGCGGTGCTTAATTCATCGCTCTTTCTTTTCCACACACACACACACACACACACACACTCTGAGGAAAAACAAAGGCTAATGAGGACAATTTAACACACCGACTGCAGATGCATCATGAAGGACACCGCGTTGATCAAAATGCATAAGTGAACACACAATAAGATTAATATATAACATATATTTTTTAAATTAATGAAGTATAAAAAACATTTATGAACATGAAAAGGAGCAAAAGTGCAATCTACAGTATGTACTGCTATAATGTGCACCATAATAGTATAATAGTGCAATTGTATGTACTGCAAAGTAAGGACAAATTTGCATGAAACTAGGAACACATTATGTTGGTGAATTTTTTTATCAGTTTAATATTTAATTGTTTCTGTAGACATAATGCTGAATTATCTCTAACAGCTACCTTGTTTATCAACCTCCCCCATGGTAAAATTGGAACATTGAAGACTTGCAGACTTGTTACAGTTGAAGAGCAAATAGGCAAACAGATGAGATCTCAAGATTCTGGACCAGGAAAGTGCTATGGTGTTGTGATTCCCTGAGATGCTTTTCTGCTCGGCACGTTTGTGCAGAGTACTGTACATCAATGAGCTTGTACCAGTCTGGCTGTTCCTCTCCGAGTGCTCCCGGAAACATTGCAGTTCTAAAGAGTTGTGAGGGGATTTGGAGGGTTGTGAGGAGTTGAGAGATGTTTTAAAAGGTTTGGAGGATTCTTGAAGATTCTGAAGTGTTGTGAGACATGTGAGGCATTCAGGAAGGTTGTGAGGTGTTCTGGTACTTACAGTATAATGGGTTTTGGGGTTGGGCGTTCTGGAGGATGGACTAGATTTGTGGAGGATGTGAAAGGCTTTTGAGGGATTGTGTAGGGTTCTACGAGGTTTTATGAGGAGTCGCGATGAGAGCTTGTGAGGAGTTGTGAAGGATCCTGGCGATTGTGAAGTGTTTTACAGTAGGAAGTTGTGATGGGTTCTTCACGGTTCTAAAAGGTTGTGAGTGTTTCTGGGAGGCTGTGAGAAGTTGTGAGGAGATTTGAAGGGTTGGTAGGGATTCAAGGGGATTTCCATACATAAAACCATGACTTGCATAAACTCGGGTTTATAAATGATTATTGATCCACCTATTGCTGTTATTTGTCATCATCATCGTGATAATGATAATATTTTTCAGAATGGCTTATAACGATTATGAGAATAGTCAGTGCTTCACTAAAAATCCATTTAAAATAATTTGAAAAAAAAATGCATAAAATTTATATTTAATAATTTTTTTTTGTGCAGCTTGTGTATATATTTTTTTATTAAACAAGACACATTACTTCACTTCACTTCATTTCAAGGAGCTCGTATTTAGAGCCAAAACATTTACAAATGCTCTTATCCGAAGCGAAACGGCACACTTAAGAGCCTTAACGATAATAATTTTATAGTAATAATAAAGGATCTTGCTAACCCTAGTGCAAAAATCCTCAATTCAGCAGCTATCGTGCCATGAGAAATGTTTTTATTATCTGTTTTATTATTATTATTTTTTCCCCATAATAATTTCTGCTCCTTCTCAGTGTATTAAAAGCCTCCAATTCCCTTCAGAAGAAAAGGCGTTTGTTTCCAGCAGTAATGTCTCCATTCCATCATGCTCTCGTTCTCTGTCTCCATTAGAGACGGAAAGCACATGGCGCTCGGCGGCTGCGTAATTACGAGCCGCCCTTCTATTCTCACAGGTTTACAATAATTGCCCATATTTGTCTATACGATTCATAAATTATGAGGAGCTCGTTAATAATTCAGAGGCTCGGTTTCGGCGTTAATGTGAGTTTCTATCACTCTACGCATCACGCGCACACACTGAGCAGCGCCGTGAGAGGAAACAGGCACTTTCTCCGTTCTGTAATGAGTGCACACTGGAAACAACACGAGCAGGGAATCAAGCTCAAGTGCACACTTATGAAGAAAAGAAAAGAAGGAAATATAAAGCAACAACAACAAGTTGAAATGCACTACCAAGAGCTTATTAATCATTCATTTATTTTCATTTCATTTTCTTCATTAATATAAGGTCGAAAAATGGATATGATGTCTTTTGATTGGCTGAAAGCAACGGCAATTAATAGCTGTGGATTGGATTCTCTGTATGAGGAGAATTTATAGCATGATTATGGAGTCTCTCAGTAGGGAAGAAGCTACTGCGGTGCAATGTGTGACCACAATACGATGAATCACATCTGACAAATGAAACCGCAGGAGAGAAACGAACAAGTGTCCACCATCCGCCATTGCTACCAGAACAAAACATGGATTTTTATAATTTTTTCATTGTGATTTGAACTCTTGTGTTCTCTGTAAACTGTTGGTAACAACAAAACAAAAGTAGAAAAAAGAAAAGTTTTACACTTTCAGATATCAACATCAAATACCAATTTTAGGAAAGTAACCTGATCTACTTTTAAAGTTTGACAATTCCTCAACCTCAGCTGCCTCACCGAGTTTATCACAATCTCATCTGACGTTCCTGGAAAATTGTTAAGGATTGTATGTGAAGGAGCTCTCTGTTGATGAAAGAATTTGTTTCCAAAACAAAATGAACAAAAATGCACAACACGTTTATGAATATGAGTCAAAAATTATCCGCGCTCTGGCTGTAGAACTCAAATTTATTGATTCATTCATTCATTCATCTTCTATACCGCTTTATCCTGTATTTAGGGTCGCGGGGACCTGGAGCCTATCCCAGGAGACTCAGGGCATGAGGCAGGGTACACCCTGGACAGCGTGCCAATCCATAGCAGAGCACACACACACTCTGGTCAATTTGGGAACGCCAATTAGCCTAATCTGCATGTCTTTGGACTGTGGGAGGAAACCGGAGTACCCGGAGGAAACCCACCAAGCACGGGGAGAACATGCAAACTCCATGCACACAGAGACGGGAATCAAGCCTGGCCGGGAATCGAACACGGACCCTGGCTGTGCAAGGCGACAGTGCTAACCACTACACCACCGTGCCGCCAACTCAAATTTAATAAAGACAAATACATAATTTTTCAACATAATTTCAATACACTTCATTCATCTGTCAACAAGCTTTCGTATTCCCTCATTAAGAAAGTTTAAGGCTGAGCTGCGAGCCACAAGTGCACCACTATCTTGACTTTTTCATCAGATGGCTTCTTTCATGGGAACAAGAAAATTAAAAGTCCAATGACGCAAGATTTATGGGGAGGATGCTTTAAAACCTCCAAACAGTTTTTGAAGCATGTTGAAAGTGTGAACATAAGTGTGCAGACATGCATTGTCATGAGCAATCACACTGCCCTTAGATAGCGGTCCTCTGTGTTTAATCCGAGATTTAGGCTTCAGCTCTTCAGTAAGCATCTCACTGTAACCAGCACCGTTGACTTTTTCCTGATAATGTTCCTACTGGCCCCTTGAGAATCCCAGAAAAAGCATACATTTTCCAGCTGATGGTTTTTGTGGTTGGCGATTGACGATGTTTCCGTTCCATACTCTCAGGCTCGTAGTGATGAATCTGTGTCACGTCACCAATATGGATTCCCTTTAAGAAACTTTCACCTTCCTTAGATTTAGTTTGCAGGTATCCAGATACTTTATCCACACTGTGCATGAAGTCTTCCATATATAACATCATCAGGTCCACCCTGAATGAATCACTGAACACTTCCCTGTTCTTCGTGCAATTCACATATCGGGCGTCAGTTGCTCGGACAGCAGTGCGGATAATTTTTGACTCACCCTAGTTACTTTACTTTTTTTTTTTTTTTTTTTTTTACATTATAAGAATATCTTATGAAGATACATTATGGCAGGGTTTTGGCGATTTTTTTAAACATTAAAACACCTTTGTATTAGATGGAAAACATCCTGAAAGGCTCATAACTCAATTTCCTGGCCTGGACTTGAAGTTGGGTCTAGACACCAGGGATTCGCCTATTGAGGCTAGTAAATGCGCATTACTTTGTTTAACAATTAGTGTCGAAAAATAACTTCTCAGAGTCAAAACTTAAAATTAAGAAGCAGCCACGAGAAGATAAAAATAAATAAAATCTGTAGTGGCCGTATGAACATGTAAAGGATGTAGTGGAGTAACCTTGATTAATATCTAAGGTAGGATCTGGGAAACTGAACACTAAGAATTTGGATGTTGTAGGAATACCACAGTACATCATGTTAGTCTAGATACTTATACCGCAGTGTACCAGTGCGACATGCCTAAATAATGAGCAATATCATTCACTGATCCATCTTCATGCGCCAGAAGTTATGTTATGGAAGGCAGCCCTGGAAGCTACCTTCTGGACTCTGTTCAGGATTGACCACAGATGGATGGTGTTCCAGGTTCGATTCCTAGCCAGTCTCTCTGTGTGCATGGAGTTTGCATGTTCTCCTCATGCTTGGTGGTTTTCCTCCAGGTACTCCGTTTTCCTCCCACAGACCAAAGACATGCAGATTAGGATAATTGGTGTTCCCAAATTGCTCGTAGTGTATGAATGAGTACGTCTACTGTATGTGTATGTGCGTGTCCCCTGCGATGGATCGGCACCCTTTCCAGGGTGTACCCCGCCTCGTGTCCTAACTCTACTAGGATAGACTCCAGGCCCCCCGCGTCACTGAATACAGGATAAAGCGTTATAGACAATGAGTGAAATGAACATTGGCAGACGCATAATAAGAGGAGTAATTGCTTTAAATTGATGTTAGTATTTGTTTGTTTTTTGAGGTTGTATTTGCAACATTGTGTTGGAATCATTAAGTTAACATTGTTCCAGGATTATTTTAACAAAAATATAGAGCATTGGTGGCTCATGGCCCGGGTTCAATTCCCAGCGCGATGCTGAAACCCCAGCCACTGGATGCAGTGCCAGTCCCAAGCCCAGATAAAGGGTGGATAAAGGAAGGGTTGCATCAGGAAGGGCATCTGATGTAAGATTTGCACCCAACACTCAGTGCATCACAGCCTGCCGTGTAGGGGACTAAACAGACATTTACATTTGTACATTTGGCAGACGCTCTTATCCAGAGAGACTTACATTTTTATCTCAGTACACATCTGAGCAGTTGAGGGTTAAGGGCCTTGCTCAACGTCCCAACAGTGGCAACTTGGTGGTTGTGGGGTTTGAACCTGGGATCTGCCGAACTGTAGTCCAATGCCTTAACCACTGAGCTACCCCTGGCCCGACATAGACATAGATTTCAAGGGGGTTGATCCGGCATCTTGATTGACCGGAACTCAATCCGAATGAGAATCCTTGGTACGAGGCCCTGAGATGTGGTACCGAGAGGTACCTGGGGCTGAGAGGTTTTGTAGGCCCCCAGGCACAGCAACCCCCCTCCCCCCCGCCCCCCTTATGCACCAAAAGAATATAACACTATAAATATGTAATAGCTAACGGTGTGTTTGTCTGAAATCTGAACACATTAACTTCTCTCAGGGGACACAATAATGTCCTGTCCCTCTCTGAGCCAGAAAACACAACATTTATATTAACAGATGACCAAATCACTTAAGCGTACTTAAGCATGAAGACTAAAATCAGTCTAATCACTTTTAATAACAACTACACACACACTCACATACAGTAACTTATAAAGAAAAGAATAAAGACCATGATGCGTGAAAGTTTGATTTCACTCTGTATTTCCTTTTTGTAAAGAGCTCCTGTCTGCAGAAACACTAATAATTACAGCATATAAACAACAAATCAAAGTAATAGCTTCTTCTTTGGACTCAGCACGCCCTATAAATCATACACACACACAAACAGACACCTCTGGTACCGGTCCCCCTGCTGTCCACCTCTGGTTGACACCGCTATTTATCGCTCTGCCTCTGGTCGTTAATGAACTTTACTCTTCTTTACTTCTCAGTTTGTAATCTTTTTTTTTCTTATCACAAAGACATTTCTTCTCTCCATCACTCTCAAACAACTTCTTGTCCGACATTTTGACCTAGCTAGACAGAATCTTGACCTGTCACTCACATTCGAATACGTCATATGTCATAACTAATCCTCTAGTGCCCATGTGGGTTACTTATAATTAGGCACAAGCAGGAATATCATGAGTAGTGATGGACAGAAAAAGCTGTGTGATTTTTTTTTTATTGGCTCATGATCTTTATGGGTCTTGGGGCTTCAGTCAAGGAAAGCCTGTGCATCAACAGTACCCACTGGACCCAATGGATCAACCACTAATGTCCAGGTGCCAGGTGTGATCCAAGGTGGAGAGCAGCCCTGGCTGCACAAAGGGAACCTACTCAATATTTGGTTTTGCATTTTAGCGTTGTGGCTGATCAGTGTACATTGAAACTGCACAGTGAAATTCCTTACTGTTCAGATCCCAGTTTAGGAAGTTGAGGTTAGAGCTCATGGTCAGCCATGATACGGCAGTGCTGGAGCAGCCAGCAGGAGCTTGTGCTTTTATAATAACCCACTGCCTCAAAAGTTACTCAGACTTTTAAAAACAACATAATACTATTGTTGATCCAACGTTTCCGGCTTGGTGGCTTAGTGGTTAGCACTGTCGACCTTGCACCTCCAGGGTCCGAGTTTGATTCCCACCTCACGGTCTGTGTGCATGGAGTTTGCAATCCAAAGACATGCAGATGAGGCCAACTGCCATTCCCAAATCGCCCGTAGTGAATGTTAACATTGACCAGAGGTCCTACCACGGTTGTAAAAATGGGAATAAATACATTGGTCACCATTGGCCTCCACGCTCACAAGTTGGACTACAGAGGTTCCAAGATGGATAGATGGATGGATCCAATGGCAGTGCTTAGCCTTCTTTTTCAACTGTAAGTGTTCAAGACTTGTCGAGGGAAAGCCGATGAGCAAGAACATTGCGTATCATTGCTTTGTTTATATATTGCTGGGGTGAAAGAGAAATAAGTCTCACTTCAGGGACGTGCTGTTAGATCAGCTTTTATCAGAGCGTAATCAACTTTAACTGATTAACTGTAACTCCATTTAATCACATCGCTATGTGTTTTATTTGTTACAATAAAAGACATAATTTTTTGGAATGGTCGATCTACATTCTCATTAGAAATAAATACGAAATGATCATGTGTGCATTCTAAAGCTGCGAGACAGGTCACGCTGTGATTTGTCTTTGATGGTTTATTATCTCATGCCAGGTGGAAAGAAATCGAATGTGTGTGTTTATGAGATAAATAAGACAGAGCAGTGTGTCTCAGCAAACACTTCTTCAGCACTTCAAAGTGCAGGACAGCGATGTCTCTCTGTGTCCCCGTATCTCAGAATACAGTATGTTTGTCCTCAGACTATGCCGGAATATATATCGATGAGTGTGGGTTTGTGCTCGAAGCCATTGGGCGGAGCTTCTGTATCCACTGACTCCTATTTGTCTCGCTGCAGAAGAAAGAGCACTCTCTCTGTCCCCTTCAGGGCACGGTGTTTCCTTCAGTAATGCTGACGGCGTGTGTGTGTGCTTATCAGCATTGTAAACCGACGAAGGTAGCATTGCTACGTCAGGATAAAGTGAAAGAATAACATATTGTCTAATGTACGTGAGGATGGTATTGAGCATGTGCGTGTATGTGTGTGCGTGTCAGAGAGACAGATTGTATCTCACGGGAGTTAAAGTGTCTCACTTCATCTTACTCAGTGGATAAAACATGAAGGAAAACCGTTCGCGTGCAGTGGATACACAGAGAGAGATAGCGAGTATAAGACAAAGAAATCTTGACACACCAAAGCGTGTCTGGTTAGGCCATTAATTACACAACGTATCCCACAATCCACTGGGTTTTAACATGTTCTCTCGTTCAAATATGCTGATTAAAATGTTAATGACTGATTCAATAATATATTACACTCTCACGCCGTTCACGCCGTTATGCGGAGAAGGGTGTGTGTGTATATGTGTGTTTCCCAGCTTGTGAATACCTTGTAATGTGATACCTTGTGCCCAGGTGCTGAGACGTGTACCTCTGTTGGTCAGCAGAAAGCGTTCAGGAGAAACAGCTGATGAGCACTGAGTTCAGGAGAATGCCACGTTTCTGATGAGTATTCTCACACACACACACACATATATATATATATATATACACACACACACACACACACACACACACACACACACACACACAGGACAGAACGTGGACTGAATATAAAAATGAAAATAGTGCATTATGGGATGCAGCACTTGTTCTTAATGCAGTGCCAGGTGTTAATGCAGCTAACAATGTTAATGAAGCTTGGCATGATTATACAGCTTTCACTGAGATGCACTGCTTAGTGTTAATGCAGTTAACAGTGTTAATGTACTGTGGTTCATGTTAATAAAGCAGCTGCTAGTAATAATACAACTCTTAATGTAATGGTATCTGGTGTCAATGCAGTGGTGCCTATTAATGAAGTGCCTGGTGTCAATGCAGTGGTGTCTGTTAATGAAGTGTTTAGTATTAATGCAGTGTTGGGTGTTTATGTAGTGTTTGGTGTTAACAATGTATCTGGTATTAATACAGTGTTTGATATAAATGCAGTGTTTGGTATTAATACAGTGTTTGGTACAAATGCTGTGCTTTGTGTTAAACCAGTGTTTGGTATTAACACTGTATCTGGTGTTAATTCAGTGTTAGGTGTTTATGTAGTGTTTGGTATAAATACAGTAACTGGTGTTAATGCAGTGTTTGGTATTAATACAGTGTTTGGTATAAATGTCGTGTTTGGTATTAATACAGTGTTTGGTATAAATGTCGTGTTTGGTATTAATACAGTGTTTGGTATAAATGCTGTGCTTTGTGTTAAACCAGTGTTTGGTATTAACACTGTGTCTGGTTTTAATACAGTGTTAGGTGTTTATGTAGTGTTTGGTATTAATGCAGTAACTGGTGTTCATGCAGTGTTTGGTATTAATACAGTGTTTGGTATAAATGTCGTGTTTGGTATTAATACAGTGTTTGGTATTAATGTCGTGTTTGGTATTAATACAGTGTTTGGTATAAATGTGTGCTTTGTGTTAAACCAGTGTTTGGTATTAACACTGTATCTGGTGTCAATTCAGTGTTAGGTGTTTATGTAGTGTTTGGTATTAATACAGTAACTGGTGTTAATGCAGTGTTTGGTATTAATACAGTGTTTGGTATAAATGTCGTGTTTGGTATTAATACAGTGTTTGGTATAAATGCTGTGCTTTGTGTTAAACCAGTGTTTGGTGTTAACACTGTGTCTGGTTTTAATACAGTGTTAGGTGTTTATGTAGTGTTTGGTGTTAACACTGTATCTGGTATTAATACAGTGTTTGATATAAATGCAGTGTTTGGTATTAATACAGTGTTTGGTACAAATGCTGTGCTTTGTGTTAAACCAGTGTTTGGTATTAGCACTGTATCTGGTGTTAATTCAGTGTTAGGTGTTTATGTAGTGTTTGGTATTAATACAGTAACTGGTGTTAATGCAGTGTTTGGTATTAATACAGTGTTTGGTATAAATGTCGTGTTTGGTATTAATACAGTGTTTGGTATAAATGCTGTGCTTTGTGTTAAACCAGTGTTTGGTGTTAACACTGTATCTAGTGTTAATGCAGTGTTAGGTGTTTATGTATTGTTTGGTATTAATACAGTAACTGGTGTTAATGCAGTGTTTGGTATAAATGCTGTCCTTTGTGTTAATGCAGTGTTTGGTGTTAACACTGTATCTAGTGTTAGTGCAGTGTTAGGTTTTTATGTATTGTTTGGTATTAATACAGTAACTGGTGTTAATGCAGTGTTTGGTATAAATGCTGTGCTTTGTGTTAATGCAGTGTTTGGTGTTAACACTGTATCTAGTGTTAATGCAGTGTTAGGTGTTTATGTAGTGTTTAGTATTAATACAGTAACTGGTGTTAATGCAGTGTTTGGTATAAATGCTGTCCTTTGTGTTAATGCAGTGTTTGGTGTTAACACTGTATCTAGTGTTAATGCAGTGTTAGGTGTTTATGTACTGTTTGCTTTTAATACAGTAACTGGTGTTAATACAGTGTTTGGTATAAATGCCGTGTTTGGTGTTAATGCAGTGTTTGGTGTTAATACCAGAGGTGGAAAGTAACGAATTACATTTACTCGCGTTACTGTAATTGAGTAGCTTTTTTGTGTATTTCTACTTTTTAAAGTAGTTTTAAAAATCTGTAATTTTACTTTTACTTAAGTACGTTTTGTTTGAAGTATTGTAACTCGCTACATTTTAAATCATATTCGCTACTGAGTAAAAAATAAATGAATGAAAATGATAAAATAATACAAATATTATGCTTTGTATAAATGCTCCGTTGCGCCGCGTGTGTGTATCATGTCCTGGTCGCGCGCCGCTCCAGACTCCACTCCAGGTTTTCTGACATCGGCATCTTCCTGACCTTCCACATGGTCGCTTCCGCCCTGAGTGACGTCATCGACTAGCGCGACTATAGATCAACCGGAGAGAGACGCGGGAAAGATGAAAGAGATTGTGATTTTGGCGTTTTGATATTTGGTTGTGTATTCCGGTTTTGACTTTTTGCCTCCAATTGACTTTGATTATTGCTTTGTCCCTTTGGTTTGGTTGGTCTTTGTATATATTTGTAGATAATTTCACTGTTTTTGGTTTAGGGAGTCCGGGAAGGTACCTGTATTTTTGTTTCTGGGGTTTTTTGTTGTTGTTTCTTTTTGCAGGTAATCTAGCTACTAAATATAAATACCATTTTGTTTGTTATTTTGGCCTGGGTCCATCCTGAATCTGATCCTCCTCCTGGTGTGTGTGTGTTTGTATATACAAACCTCATTATTTCATCAGTTAATGATTGGATCTAGTTCTTTCTGCCATATACCACCATTTCCATACAGTTTAAAATAGAACCCTGAACCATTCTTTTGCTGTATGACCCTAGACTGGGACATAAGACCATATTTAAGTGACCACTTTGATTTTCAAGCACAAGAAAGACAACAGCTTTATTATGCAAAGGTGTTCCTTCAGTTAAAAACAACTAGTTTGAGATTTATATCTGCTCATCTTTTTTGAACTACGCTAGAATGCCTCATCCCACCCCCGCTGTGTTTTTTTTATTTTTATATTTAACAAAAAAAAAAGCAGAGCCAGATCAATATACAATCGACACCCATAGCAAACATTTAAACACAAACAATAATCTGTTAATATAAGAGTGAACATGGAAACACCCAAGGGCAAAACAATTCAGCAAAAGAATCACCCCCACTGTTAAAAAAAATGTAAATAAAAAAGTAACTCGGTAACTTTTACTCTGAGTAAATTTTTTAATGAGCTACTTTTTACTTTTATTTGAGTAGATTTTTATAAGGGTAACTTTACTTGTACTTAAGTAAAATTTCACTGAAGTAACAGTACTTGTACTTGAGTACAAAATTTTATTACTCTTTCCACCTCTGGTTAATACTGTGTCTAGTGTTAAAGCAGTGTTAGGTGTTTATGTATTGTTTGGTATTAATACAGTAACTGGTTTTAATGCAGTGTTTTGTATAAATGCTGTGCTTTGTGTTAATGCAGTGTTTGGTGTTAACACTGTATCTAGTGTTAATGCAGTGTTAGGTGTTTATGTATTGTTTGGTATTAATACAGTAACTGGTGTTAATGCAGTGTTTGGTATAAATGCTGTGCTTTGTGTTAATGCAGTGTTTGGTGTTAACACTGTATCTACACCCTAAAAAATGCTGGGTTAAAAACAACCCAATCTGGGTTGTTTTTAACCCAGCTGCTGGGTAAATATAGGACTAACTAAATGCTGGGTTAATTTAACCCAGCAAGATGGGTTATTTGTTTAACCCAACAAGATGGGTTAAATATTCAATCCAAATGCTAGGTCATATTTAACTATAATGCTGGGTTAATTCTACCACATAAATTGGTCTATTTGTGAGGTAGAATTGGGTTAATTCTACCTCACAAATAGGTTATTATTATTTTCATGTTTTACAGTGAATCTGTAAAAAAAAAAAAAAAAAAACACCCATGTCTATTAAACAGTTAAATTACTTTGATATACTGGTCTATTACAAAAAACATACATGTATGCAATAAACAACATCCTATTAAATGTTCTTAGAAAAAACATTTATTTTTCAAAAGCACAAGAACAGATAATCAACAGTGACATCATTACTATCCTATTACTGATAAGGGCAGAATGGAGAAATTGAACAAATAGGCTGAAGCAACTTCTACAGAGCAGGATCAAAACTATCCAGCCCTGGTCTCATTTTAACATACAAACACTGTATATGACTTTTCAGGTAGGCCTCGCTATTTCATAGCAACATTACAACATTACTGAGAGCAGCGCTGGTCATTATCTCCCAACGTCAGGATGTAGGGGTACGGCCTCGACACTTCAGCCTGCTGGAGGTATTCCACCATGTTGGTGCCAACCTTAGAAAGAAAGAAATGAAAAAGTTAAAATTTTGTTGAATAGCAAAGATTAAACTGAATAAGACTATTAATTTAGTGTGAAATTCGATTGATACTAAAAAATTACAAAGCTGCCCATTAAGATAGGATATAGGTAACCTAAAACAAAAACATGGAGACAGCTACTACCAAACATAAAACAGCAGAATAAGCATGGCTTTTAGGATACAACTCTTTATGTCAGACTAGTTGATATTGTGGTCTGCATTGATTTTAAGCTAATTACCGAAAAAATGTCATAGCTGGTGTCATACTGGTACATTACAATCACCAAAATATTAATACTTCCATCTAGTAGTTATCTGTACCGCTGTGGTACTTTTTCCTGTAGTTGGCGCGCTGACTGATAGTTAATTTAACTTTGGTTAAAGAGAGCTACCTGGTTAGCTTACATGCTATTACTGGTGATACATTTGCATACTTGCCAAAGGGGGAAAGGTGTAAAATATTGTTATAACTCGGGAGAAACGCAGGAGAAATTTGACCGCAGAGTAAATTACTAGCTAGTGAAAAACGGGAGGGTTAGCAGGTCTGTATATTTGTGAGAGGGTCTGTGTTTTGTAACACACCAGCATTTTATTGTCTCAAGCAGTGAGATTAATAAAGTTCTAAAGTGGTTGCGGTGGCACGGTGGTGTAGTGGTTAGCACCGTCGCCTTGCACCTCCAGGGTCTGGGTTCGATTCCCCGGCCAGGCTCGATTCCCGTCTCTGTGTGCATGGAGTTTGCATGTTCTCCCCGTGCTTGGTGGGTTTCCTCCGGGTACTCCGGTTTCCTCCCACAGTCCAAAGATATGCAGGTTAGGCTAATTGGCGTTCCCAAATTGACCGTAGTGTGTGAATGTGCGTATGTGTGTGTGCCCTGCGATGGATTGGCACCCTGTCCAGGGTGTACCCCGCCTAGTGCCCGAAGTCTCCTGGGATAGGCTCCAGGTCCCCCGTGACCCTGAATAGAGGATAAAGCGGTACAGAAGATGAATGAATGAATGAATAAAGTGGTTGCTAATGCTAGCAAACTAACTAAATGCCGCCGTCATGCTAGCACTACAGTTAACAGTTTAGCGTTCATTCATCACTTCACCATCTTCGTATCCCTGCAAACATTCTACAGAGAAGCTAAAAAGCTCAGACATCTTAGCCGTTTCTTTCATACACAGGTGGGGTTTATGGCTAGCAGCTATTCTCAGCTAAATTATCATCCAGTACCTCAGACCAGCCGGAAAGTTTGTGTGTAACCTTAACACGGTAACAGTAATAAATGTTACATATAGTAATAATGTTTCAGTCATATGTGAATTAGGTGAGTGAACATGTGTATACAGACCTTGTATTTAACGCCATTTTCCCTTAAATGTCCGAGGAGGATGAACCGTCATCAGCGGTGTGGGAGCTCAAGAGACACGAAGCTGAGTGACAGCCGCTGAATCCACCGGTGAACTTTGGGGGAGGGGCCAAGCAAACTTCAACCCAGCAGCTGGGTTACACAAAAACTACCCAACTCTCTGTAAATAACCCAGAAAAATGACCCAACAGCGGCAACCCAGCGTTTGGGTAGAAAAAACAACCCAGCATTTTTTAGAGTGTAGTGTTAATGCAGTGTTAGGTGTTTATGTAGTGTTTGGTATTAATACAGTAGCTGGTGTTAATGCAGTGTTTGGTATAAATGCTGTCCTTTGTGTTAATGCAGTGTTTGGTGTTAACACTGTGTCTAGTGTTAATGCAGTGTTAGGTGTTTATGTAGTGTTTGGTATTAACACAGTAACTAATGTTAATGCAGTGTTTGGTATAAATGCTGTGCTTTGTGTTAAACCAGTGTTTGGTGTTAACACTGTATCTACTGTTAATGCAGTGTTTGGTGTTAACACTGTATCTAGTGTTAATGCAGTGTTAGGTGTTTATGTATTGTTTGGTATTAATACAGTAACTGGTGTTAATGCAGTGTTTGGTATAAATGCTGTCCTTTGTGTTAATGCAGTGTTTGGTGTTAACACTGTATCTAGTGTTAGTGCAGTGTTAGGTGTTTATGTATTGTTTGGTATTAATACAGTAACTGGTGTTAATGCAGTGTTTGGTATAAATGCTGTCCTTTGTGTTAATGCAGTGTTTGGTGTTAACACTGTATCTAGTGTTAATGCAGTGTTAGGTGTTTATGTATTCTTTGGTATTAATACAGTAACTGGTGTTAATGCAGTGTTTGGTATAAATGCTGTGCTTTGTGTTAATGCAGTGTTTGGTGGTAACGCTGTGCCTGGTGTTATTACCATGCTGCGTGTTAATGCAGTGTTTGGTATAAATGCTGTGCTTTGTGTTAATGCAGTGTTTGGTGTTAATGCTGTGCCTGGTGTTATTACCATGCTCCGTGTTAATGTAGTGTTTGGTATAAATGCTGTGCTTTGTGTTAATGCAGTGTTTGGTGGTAATGCTGTGCCTGGTGTTATTACCATGCTGCGTGTTAATGCAGTGTTTGGTGTTAATGCATCACTGTATGTTAATGCAGTACCAGGTAGTACTGTTGTGCATGATGTTAATGCAGTGTTAGCTGTTAATGCAGCATTTGGTGTTAATTCTGTCCCTTGTGTTAATGCTGTGTTTGTTATTAATGCTCTGTCTGGTGTTAATGCAGTGTTTGGCATTAGTGCAGTGCCTGGTCTAAATGCAGTGTTTGTATTAATGCTGTGTCTGATGTTTGTGTAGTGTTTGCTATCAATGCAGTGTTTGGTATCAATGCTTTGCTGAGTGTTAATGCAGTGTTTGTTAATTTTGCTGCGCCTGGTGTTTTGCGTTATTGCAGTGTTTGAAATGAATGCTGTTAATGCAATGTTTGGAATTAATGCCGTGCCACTGTTTCAAGTGTTAATATAGTGTTTAGTATTAATGCTGTGCCTTGTGTCCGTGCGGTGTTCACTGTTAACTCCATGCCTGGTGTTAATGTAAGTGTTCCTTTATTAATGCATTACCTGGGGATAATACAGTAGTTTATATTAATACAGCTCCCAGAGTTAATTCAATACACTGTTTTAATGCAGATCCAGATGTTAGTGCAGCTTTCAGTGCAGCTCCTGGTGCTGATGTTAACACAGCTCTCTATATAAAACCAGTGCTTAGTGTTAACACAGCTCTTAGTGTTATTGCAGCATCTGGTATTAATGCCAATTCAGCTTAATAGTACTAATACAGCTCGTGCTGTTAATGTATTGCCTGGTGTTAATGCAGCTCTCTGTATTAAAGTGGGGTTCAGTGTTAATGCAGTCATAATCAGTGATGCCGTGCTCTTAAAGTTAATGCAGCTCTTAGTGTAATACTGCACTTAATATTAATGCAACGACTAATGTTCCTGCAACTGCGTTAATGTAATGTTTGGTGTTAAGTCTTGATGTCAAGATGGGTCCCGGGGTTAATAGAGAACCTGGTGTTAATGGTGTGCCTAAGGTTAAGATGTTGCTTGGAGATAATGGAGACGATGGTGGGTTATTTCCACTACCTGTGTTATTCTGAGTTAAGTACAATAGATGTTGTGTAAACTATGATGAAAAGTGTGTTAATTATTGTAATGGCATATTAATTAGTTTGTGGGGCTTGATCCAAGTGAAGAGGAGCATGTCTTCCCCTTTGGCTGAAGGAGATTCCCACCCAGCCAAATGATTTTACACCAAATTCACAAGGCTTTGATCTTGGAGGACAACAGGCGTGGATGTCTATCCAGGTTAATGGTTTCATGCCTCCAATGCTTCACACACACACACACACACACACACACACACACACACACACACACACACACACACACTGAATTTATTCCAGAATAAAAATCAAAATTCAAGCCTGGAGGAGGTTCTGGCATCCCTCCATTCTCTTTACCTGTAGGTTCTGCAGGTGTTTCCCCACTGCTATACCTAGAGGACCTACAGTTGTCTTTTAGTGTCTGTGTACACAGTGAATCAACAGGTGTCCTTCTGTCTTTGCATCTATATATGGAGCCTCAAATAACCCCCAAATTTATCCATAAATTTTATCTGGAGGAGGTTTCAGGGTCCCTATGACTCTGTACCGTGAGGAGATTTCACTGTCCATCTGTCTCTTTACCTGGAGATTTCAGTGTCCATCTGTCTCTGCACCTGGAGAATATTTCTTTGTCCCTGTGTCTCTGTACCTGGATATTTCAGTGTCCACCTGTCTCTGTACCTGGAGGGGATTTGGATATCCATCTGTCCTCTCCTACTGGGAGGAGATTTCAGTGTCCACCTGTCTCTGTACCTGGAGAACATGCCAGTGTCCATCTTTCCCTTTACCTGGAGGAGATTTGAGTTTTCATCTGTCTCTGTACCTGGAGATTTCTTTGTCCCTGTGTCTCTGTACCTGGATATTTCAGTGTCCACCTGTCTCTGTACCTGGAGAACATTCCAGTGTCCATCTTTCCCTTTACCTGGAGGAGATTTGAGTTTTCATCTGTCTCTGCACCTGGAGAAGATTTCTTTGTCCCTGTGTCTCTGTACCTGGATATTTCAGTATCCACCTGCCTCTGTACCTGGAGGGGATTTGGATATCCATCTGTCCTCTCCTACTGGGAGAAGATTTCAGTGTCCACCTGTCTCTGTACCTGGAGAACACTCCAGTGTCCATCTTTCCCTTTACCTGGAGGAGATTTGAGTTTTCATCTGTCTCTGTACCTGCAGGGGATTTCAATGTCTATCTGTCTCTGCATGTGGAGGGGATTTCCAAGTCTCTCAGTTTCTGTACCTAGAGGAGATTTTTGTGTCTCTCTGTCTCTGTAGCTGGAGGACATTTCAGTGTCCCTCTGTCTCTATTACTGGAAAATATTTTCCTTTTCCTCTGTCATTGTACCTGGAGAAAATTTCAATGTCCCTCTATCTTTATAACCAGAGGATATTTCCCTGTTCCTCTGTCTCTGTCCCTGAAGGAGATTTAAGCGCTCCACTGTCTTTGTTTCATTTATAGTGGATGTCCATCTTGTGCCACCAAAACAGTTCTTATCTGTTGCAAATAAACTAGCAAATCATTTAAGTTCTTTAACTTGTGAAGTGGGGCCTCCATGGATCAGAATTATTTGTTCAGCATGTCCCACAGATTGCTGAAGAGACAATCTGGGGAATTTAGTTTGCAATGTTTCAGGACGCATTATCCTGCTGAAAGAAGATACTGGGAATACCATTTCCAGGAAGGAGTGCATGTTAGCAAGGTGGTGCGTATCAAAGTTACATTCACATGAATGGTAGGACCCAGGATTTTCCAGCGGAACATTGCCCAAAGCTTCACACTGCCTCCATTGGCTTCTACGATTTTTTTGAATCTCAGTCTGTCACTGATGTGTGGGGTTGCTTCTCACTCAAGCCAGTGGGCTTACTCACAATTTTGCCTAAGAACACAGCCAAGAATAAAGAATAGTACAAAACACTTTCCTAGAGAAACTTCTCCCAACCATCCAAAAACAGTTTGGTGATTAACAATGCCTTTTCCAGCATGATGGAGCACGTTGCCATAAGGCAAAAGTGATAACTAGGTGGCTCAGGAATTTTCGGTCCATGGCCAGGAAACTCCCCACACCATAATCCCATTTAGCAACCTGTGGTTAGTCCTCAGTCCTCATTGATTAAGCATCAGTCAGAATGTGGTCCAGAAGTTGATTGACAACATGCCAGGGTGAATTGCAGCTGGCAAAAACAGGGTATTAGAGGGTCTCCGAGTGGCACAGTGGTAAAGTGCTCGCCTTATCATCCGGAGATCGCTGTTTCGAACCCCGGGTGATGCTGTTTTCCTCTCACAGCCAGAGGCATAGAGAGAGCTGATTGGCCGAGCTCTCTCAGGGGGGAGGGATGAGAGGTACTTGCGCTCCCACATTAATCACGGCTCTACAGCCTAGGAAGGAGGAAGGAGCTCGCGCACGCGGAAGGAGCGGCTAGCGCTTTCCTCCGAGTGTGTTACTCCTCCCCTAATGGTGCGTGAGCAAGCAGTTCTAAAACATGCGGTCGGCTGACGTCACGCGGTTCGGAGGAAGCATGAGATAGTCTTCGCCCTCCCGGCTGAGTGCTAGTGGTAGCCTTAATGTGGGAGCCCCCTAGCGACGGGGAGGAATTGGACACGACCAAATTGGGGAGAAAATTGGAAGGGAAAAAAAAAAAACATGGTATTGGTGATAAAAAGTGTTTCACCTAGGTTTTTCGGGTAGAATAATATAAAAAAAATTTTCATTAAACTTAATTCTTCTTATATCCCAATCCAAGCTTCATTTCTATTTTTATCAAATAAAAATAAGTACAATTTAATGCCCTTTTATGTAGTGTCTAACTCTTTTTAATTAAAATCAAATGAAACTCACATGAAAAGACAAATCTGAAAATATAAAATTATTATAAATGCTAAATTGTTAAGATACTGCAACATGAATTTGACATGGTTACGAACATTACATATTTATTTAGCTTTTTAAGCTTTTACTAAAAAACTATTTAAGCAACCATTTTTACAGGTCATATGTTTCTAAAAGATTTGATTTGATTTATAAAGAAATATTAATAATTTGCATTTAAAATATTATTGTGTGTAAGACAGTACAAGGCTGGTAATGTCCATTTTTGAGACACATATAAAATCATCTCTCCAAAATGGCTGAAGTTAACAATGTGAAATTATAAGGGAAGCAAGACTCGTGACTATGTTGCATGAACTTCAGAAGTGATATCAACTTATACAGTAGATGCATTACAGTCGTTTCTGTGTATTCTGCATACTCTGTGTACACGGTAAACTATTGTGTTGATCAGCTCTATTGAATGACAGTTATAGCCACGCCCACCTCGAATGACAAAGAAAAATGCAAACGGGAACATTTTTCTGAGGCTGATTTTCAGCTCCTCCAATGTATGAAAAGTAAAGATCATTAAAAGAGTGGGTTCTGACCAATGTAAAGACAAATCCTCTCTTTTCTTTTTATATATAGATAGATCATTTTTTATTCTAATGGTTGTTGTTGCTGTTTAATGCTTTTGGCACTAATGTAACTCGAAATGAAGCGAGCTTGCAGCACTTTCCCATCTGTTCTGTCTGTCATGTATAGGATATTATATATTTTTTTAAAAAGTCTTTTTTTTTCTCCAGCCTACTTTATCCCACGTTAACACCACAGATTTCAGGGTTTAGGGATTTCAGGGTTTGTCATCTCTGGGTGGCACCTACAGGATCTGGGCACAGTGGTTAGCACTGTCATAATCGATACATTCATCCATGAATATATTTAATGCCGTGATGTAATTTGTCACATAACTGTTTATAACTTCACTTCTACTCGACATTTTGATTTTGATTCATTCATGGGAAATTTTTACTTCAGGTTTAACTTCAGGTAAATACCTAAGTACTTCCAAAGTTTCATTGAATGCTTTACGAAGAGAGTGGGTTCTGACCAATGTTCATTACAAAACCTTTTTTTTTATATTATAATTAATTAATTTAGATAGATAGATAGATAGATAGATAGATAGATAGATAGATAGATAGATAGATAGATAGATAGATAGATAGATAGATATTTTATTCTTGTTGTTGTTGTTGTTTAATGCTTCTGGCACTAATTTAACTCGACATGAGGTGAGCCAGCAGCACTTTCCCATCTGGTACTTGAGCAACCATATTAATCATCATGTAGGCTAAATAAAAATATCCTGCTCACGCGCTCCGGCGACTCCACTCCGGGATTTTCTCGGCGCACGAGTGTGTGTGTGTGTGTTGCTTCTCCGCGTGCTGTCTCTCTCTCTCTCACACTCTCTCTCGCTCACACACACACAGCGCAGCTCAGTGTACGGAGCAGAAGTTACTGAGCCGCTGTTGGTCGGTGCGGATTTTTTTTTTCCCTCCTTTTTTTTTTTTATTTCCTTCCCGCGCGCGCTGCCGGCTTCGCTCGCACGCGCGCTGCGCTATGAAGAGCGCGAGGAGGAAACTCTGATCAGAGCGCGAGGCGAGGCGAGGCGAGACGGTTGGTGCTTTGATCTGGAGTGTTTAAATCTTCCTTTGAAGGCGGTGTTTGTTCGAGGCTGTGGTGATGAGCATGGTGAGGCTGCAGGTGTGTGTGCTGGCTCTGTCCGCGGCGCTCTGTGTCTGCTCGGGAGGACGGGGAGCCGAGCGCATGGAGCACGAGGAGGATGGTGGTGGTGGTGGTGGTGGAGGAGGTGGAGGTGAGGATGATGATGGAGTCTCTCGGAGCTGCAAGGATGTCAAGCAGGCTCTCATGGGGAAAGGATTCAGCGGCGTCAGGATTAACCAGCACCAGACCGCAGGTAAACCCCTGGGTCTGGTCTCACCTGTTAGAGCGCTTTCGAACACGCTTTAAGGTGCAGGGGTTGGGGATGGACAAGAATGATGGGGAGATACCAGAACTGTGATCCAACTCTGATGGCTCTCCGCAGGCGTCTGGAGACCATCCTCCTGTGTGTCTGTCTGTGTGTCTGTCTGCCTGTGTGTCTGTCATGTTTTAGGATATGATAATAAAAAATATATATATATATATATATATATATTTTTTTTTTTTCCTCCAACCTACTTTATCTTACCTTAACCCAAGACGGTGAGAAGCTGTAACCTGACAGTAACTCTTTCAGGGTTTAAACTTTACTCCAGAGATAAACTCTTTGCAGCTCGAACCTTTGCACTGCTTGACACCGAATGAGATCTAGATACAGTACAGGTATTCCTGTTCACCGACACCTAGGGTTTAGGTGTCCTCTCTGGTGGTTAGCACCTTGCACCTCCGGGGTCCGGATTCGATTCACTACCATGTTCTCCCCGTTGCTTGGTGGGTTATGCAGTTTAGGCTGATTGGCGTTCCCAAATTGCCCCGTCGTGTGTGAATGAGTATGTACCCTGTGGCACCCCATCCAGGGTGTACCCCGCCTAAGTTTCCTGAGATAGGCTGCAGACCCCCCACGACCCTGTATACAGGATAAAGCAGTGTGGACAGTCTCTGTATTTTCTCTCTCTCTCTCTCTGTCTTGGAGGAATGTTAGCTTGATGCATTCCTGACAATAAACCGTGAAGCATTACTTGTCCCAGCTTCATCCCCTGGGGACTCCTTCCACAGATACCTTCTTGTTGAAAGTTGTCACGATTTTCTGAGATCGCATGTGCTTGTTTGGGACATTCGCCAAACAAGTCCTAGTGAATGAGCTGTTACTATAGAAACGATAACCTGTCAGACCGACTGGCACAGTCAGACCTGCAGGTTAAAGAAATTAATCGACAACTTCTGATCGATCGGAATCCAGATTGTGGATCAGTAGATCGGTTTGGAAATGTTGATGCAGGTTGTCCCGTTACTAAACCCAGGTTTTAGAGTTTACGGTGGAATAAATTGTTTTAAATCCTTTATCTTATGCCCGGTAGTCGGGATTATAGCAAGGAAGTAAGATCAAATCAATGCTGGTTTTTAATCCTAGATTGTGTTGCACTTTTTTTATTTGGTGTGAATTGATTGATAAAAGTTTTTTTTTTTTTTGCTTTTAATTGGCTTGGGAACTGTGTGTGTGTGTGTGTTCTTCAGAGCTGAACACCTAGATGAGGTCACCTTATCATTCTGAAATGTACTTTAGGAAAACAAGCGTTTAGGCGTCGGTTTGTTGAACGCATACCGAGGTGCGTTCACTCGATCGGAACAGACTGTCAGCTTTATAAAGCTCCACTTTACCAAGGTCGGGGTTTCCTATTTGGTGGAAGACAGGATTAGAAGGGATACAATACAGGGTGGGTCTTTACAAAGGAACACACACAAACTTGTGTGTTTGTGTGTGTGTGTGTGTGTGTGTGAAGAAAGTTTGTGCTCACTTTCTTTTCCCCAGCAAATCATTTGCAATATTGATGAGCTAAAGTTAGATAATTGGCTAACGCTGCATATTGATTTCTTGACTCCGGTACATTAAATCACAAGCTCCATATTTATGTAGTTTAACTGTTTTGCCGCTTGAAGGCTGCAGTGGTCGGGTATTTATTTATTTAGTGTGTGTTCAGATGAAGACGGCTGTTGGTGACAGCACCCCGAGGTGAAATTAATTACTCATGAGCGCTCGGCCTTTAATAGAAAATAAACGAGGGAAACACTCAGTTCTGTGAATACATCAAACTCGGAACTGCAGCTTCCAGCTTTTTTTCCCCTCCTTCTCCAGTTTATATGACAGAGTTGCTGATTTAGGGAACGTGATGATAAACTTAGCATTAGCATAAGAATATTAATTTACAATATATGAAAAAAGGCTAATTTACAGATTTATAGGTGAACAATGAAATACTAATTGTAATTTACTCTAGCATCATTTTGCAGTGATTCTCATTACCAGTAAATGGTAGGGATACGTGGGTGGGGAGGCAGGTTTCGATTCAGTGATATATTTTCTGTGGCATTTCATCTACTGGCATGCTGTCTCCAATGTTGATTTTTTTTTAAGAACTCAGTTTTTAGCTATATCTGTTGATGTTGAAAAATGTTGCTGTTCCTCTATAATCCTGCAGGTGGCATGCTCTAAACACAGCGGTGTGGTAAGAGCGGATCATTTGCTACATTTGTTTAGAATTAATGTAGAATCACAATATTTATAAAATCATAATATTAACAGAATCACAATACAAATCGAATCGCCATTAACGTATCGTAATAAAATCGTATCGGTGGCCCCTGGTGAGTCCCATCCCTCGTAGACAGCAATGTTACTAAACAAAAATTTCAGTCAATAATAGAATCGAATGCTAATTTAAAGTAAACAATGAAACAGAAGCATTTACAATTACAAGTAAATACCATGATTAAATGCTATTTCAACATTTAATGCCATTATTGCATAATCCATAATATAATTAATGTAACAAGTATACTACTTTTGTGTAAAAAACAAGCAAACGTAAAATGCAATAGAAAAAGTCAGGAGTGATGGGCAGATTGTACTGTACAGTAGAATAATTATGTAAGTACGTAAGTAAGTAATAACATAAAAAAAAGCAATTTTACAAATGTATCGTAATTACAGACAAACAAATTTCGAAAACAAAACAAAAAAATAGTAATCCAAATGCAGTGTTGCATTTTAAATAATTAATCTAAATGCTAAATTACTATAGGAAATGTCGGAAAATGTCACTTAACAATAAACTACATAAAAATAAAATTTCTAGTAACTTTAGAAAAATCAGGTCACCTTCATTAAATATTCAAATTCCAATTTACAATTAAACAATGAGAAAACAATGCCTGCAACAATTGTAGTTTGACTAAACTTTCAATTAAATAATGACATTTACTTTAAAAGTAAAAAGTTAAAAAGGTTACTTTACAAGAAACAGACATATAAGACGTACTACAGACATCCACAGAATCTCATAATGATACCTGTTTATTGTTTAATGAAACTTCTAGTAAATGATGACACAAAATTCTAATTCACGATATCTTGCCAGTGATTAACGAAAAAGGCCAAACAAATTTACAGTAAACAAAACATCAATTATAATAGACATTTACAGCAGACAATGAGGTAAAAGGTTAGTCTTCAGAAAGTATTGAATGATTTAAAGATTTCATTAGAGGTGCTGAAGTCGACAGCGCGAGATTAGGAAGTTGTCCTGTAAGGATTAAGTGTGTGAGTAGAGACTGATATACAGGAGCTGAAGGGACAGAGACAGCGAGACAGATTTAAACCTCAAGTTTAGGACTCGAGGTATTGGATAAGCACGAGTGTACACAAATACAGAGGAGTGCAGTGAAGTGTGAAGAGGCCCACTGCTTTCTTACTGGATGCATTTATCCCGGCTTTATCCACTTGGTATTGCTTTTAATACTGTGCTTATATTTACCATTTGTATTATTTTATTACACTTGTTTTTAGTGATTATTGTTTAATGCATAATTGTATTCATTCATTTATTTTCTTATTTAAAAAATGCATGTTTTAATTATTGTTTTTATATATTTATACAAAATACAAAATTTTGTATTTTTATTTCAGTTTTGGTTGTATTTTGCATTGTTTATGGCTGTTTATTTGCCATTGCTTATTTTTGCATGAATATGCATTTTTGTTTTAGGGTTTTTAATGTTTTCATTTTTTTTTTTTTTATCATTGTAGTTAGATTTTGTGCTGTTTCCATTTTTGGCCACTTTTTTTTTCTTTCTTCTATTTCCCCTTTTTTGCATAAAAAAAATACCTTCTTCCTTAATTTTTTACAACATTTAATTTAGCATATTTTAATATTACCTTTGGTGTTATTGATTGTTTAGATGATTAATTGATTGCACTATTAATTCCTGCCTATTTTGCTTATTCTAACCCCATGCACATTTCTTCGTAAGGAATTATTTTTCCCATCACCTATTTGATTCCCGCATCATTGTTTCTCACGGAGCGGAGCTCAGCAGCATACCTTATGTGCAGACGAGTGTAAATCCTGCGCCGACAGACAGACGGTGAGAGTGAGACACGTCAGTAGGGGGCTCCACTCTCACGCTGGCGTGTTGAATTCATTAAGTCCTTCAGGCTTGAGTTTAGCATCAACATACACTCTCTCTCTCTCTCTCCCTCTCTCACACACACACACACACACACACAACACAGAGGGTGTCATTATGTATAGTGCAGTAATCACATTGGAGAGTTCGCCTGAGGAGAGGGAAACTGATCACAGATCTCCGTGTGTGTTGTGAGACGATGTTGTCTTTCTGCCTGTCTGTCATTCTCCTGATGTTTTATCACAGGTCACGTTATCATGGTTAACGATGTGACAACTTATTATTTTATTTATTTACTTTTAACTGTTTAATGACTCATTCATATCAAGCCACATTCAAATGAAATCTAAGTATAGTTTGTGCTTTTCATATATTGCTCATTTTATTTTGTTTACTTTCTCATTTCACGTTTCTTTTTTTTCAAATTCTGCATGCTTTTTTGTATTGTAATTATTATTATTATTATTATTATTACTAGCATAATTACTGTACACATCATTGATAAGTAAAGAGTTTTTAGAAATAGTTAAACCTAAAAATAATCGTGCAAAAAAAAGTACACATATGCCTAACCTTCTTGTATGGCAGAACTCTCTAACTTATTAATACAAAGAAAAAAAAATTAACGAGGTTGAGTATGCCTTGTTTACGCCAAAGTTGTACTTCTTCTTTCATTGTCAGCCAAATACTCTCCCTGTTTAAAGTAGATTATTAAATACATCGCATAACTGTTCATAAAATCACTTTTTCCCAATATTTAATTTTAGCGCATAACACCGGGCTCTCAGTTCAGGTGTTTTACACGCCCTCACGTTGCACTGCTTCAGATATGTTTTCTCGACCAATATTTTATCTCATAGTGGTGCTTCACATTACTGCATTAATTAGCATCATGGCTTCAGAACATGAGAGGCAGACTGGTTTGAACAGGCAGAATAAACAAGAATAAAATTTTCAAATGTTGCCTTTTGGCCATGGCTGTGTCACACGTTTTTTGTGTTTGGTGAGGATTTGGGCGCTTTGTAGGGGCATTACAGTCGTTTCTGTGTATTTACTGTAAACTGGCGCATTGATTAGCTCTGTTGTGACAAATAGCCACGCCCACTTTAAAGGCAAAAGCAATATATTCGCCCGAGAAAGTGATCATAACGTCCTTGCTCAAGACGTTTACTGAGACACAAAAGCACCAAAGAAAGTTAAGAGCATAAAAAAGCAGATAAGAATGCATAGCCATGTCATGTGTAGCAAAGCCAAACATGTTCGCTGTTTCTTAAACGCTTTCTTAAACATGCCCTTTAGGCTACGTTTACACTGCAGGTCTCGATGCTTAATTCCGATTTGTTGCCTATATCTGATTTTTTTGACCGCCTGTTTACACGTTATTTCCACTATGACTCATATCCGATTCACGTGTTTACACTCGCCATGCCATCTGAAACATCACGCATACGTAAAGGGAGGTTCTTGCGCTACAACCTAGCCAAGATAGAAGAAGGTGAAATATGCTTAACGCTCTGCGATATATGCAAAGTTCGCGAAACGTCACCATGGTTTTAAAACGGAGGAGGAGAAAAAAAACGGCATAATTGCAGCCTGCACATATGCTTTATTCATCAAATACTGATTTAATGTTATTTAGCCCAAATAAGCATAAACACAAGGCGTGTGTGTGTTGGAGGGGGAGGGGGGGGGCGTTGTTCTTTTCCTTTTCCATGTCACCTGCGATGTTGTAATTCAACACGCGCTCCCACCGGAGAATAACATTACGTCATTAAACCGCGAAGAAGTCGCAGTTTTAATGACGTACAGAACACAATGCCTCAGGAAATCCGATCTGCCTGTTTACACGACAATCACATCAGCACATTTCTGATTTATATCCGATTTATTTCCACACATGAAGGAGGCCTGAAACCGATCTCGATATATCGGAATGCATGCGTTTTTTTCCTGTTTACACGGACATAGAACATATCCGATATGTGTCACATATGAGCAAAAAATCGGAATTGGGTCACATTCACCTGGCAGTGTAAACGTAGCCATAAGTGACATTACTTAAATTACTTAAGTGGTTCAGAATCTAAAGCATTTTCGGCAGACGAGTGGCCTAACCGAACGCTGGCTAAATTGTGTTTCAGAGCCGTTCAAAACTTGCTTGCTTAAGTAGAAAGCAGAATTTTTGCATTTTGTGCAAGATTTAATGAAGTTTGGAGTTTAAATTGTAGTTTGTTTTTTAAAGCCGCCGATACCAAGAGGAATCATAAATGAAGGTTAAGTGAGGTTAAATGTCTATTTATTTCATATTTCACTTCATTTACATGTCTTTTCTAAATGTTTTCATTGTTTTTATATGCAAAAATGTGATTAAAATGTTGGAAATCGGTGATATTTTTTTGTATGTCATTGGAGCACGCAAAAGAAACCCAGCAAGTGCCAACACTAAGCCGTCATGCTGTCCAACTACAGTATATTGGAAAAAACAAAAAGCTTCCATTTAGTGGCAGTTCTGCAGGTGGAAAAGCCTTGCTGATGACAGAGGTCAGATGAAAATGGCCAGACTGGTCAAATAAACCCTGTTACAAGCAGAAAACCAGCATTGTTGAACTCCTACATGAGACTCAGAAATAAACAGCATTAATCCATGGACCCAGACAGTCTTGTGTGAGCAGTTCACTTCAGGCTGGCTCTGAGGGTGGAATAGTGATTTCGTGGTAGAATGGGGGCGTACCCGAGGCGGTCACGTCAACACGATCATGGGCCGTGATCTCAAAGGAACGTTTCCGAAAATCATGTTCTTAATAACTGAGGCGGATATACCTGTGGTATTTCTAATAAAGTGGCCAGTAAGCGCACAACATTTTAAAGGTCATGTATATTTTATTGTCTTTATACTCAGGATTAAATACAGTCTCCGCCAGGGTTTCAATTCTATACAGTATGTTACCATGGTTTTAACGCAACAATTCGAATGCAAGTCGCCTGCGAATAAAATCACGGTTTTAAAAAAACTACAGATCGTTCCTGACAGATGAACATGCGAGTGTTTTTTATTTCCGATCGAGCTCTTGGTTAGAGCACAAACAGATTATTAGGCTGCATGGAAATGCCGAAGTCGTCGCCAAAAAGAGCGTGGCTATGAGGAAAGCTAGCCAAACAAGGGAAAAAAGACCTTAAACGTATTTTAATCTGTCTTTTGAATGTCAGCATTGAGATGGCTGTCATACACACGACTATTTCTGCACACGAAACGCTTGAATTATTTCATTTTGCTTGTCGAGCCAAAGCCTGGTACGTTGAACAGACCTGTGCACACGCATCCAAGTATTGGCATACTGTATTCATTTATTATACATGATTATCTATTAATATTTTTAAAAAAAAAACATATATTGTTTTATTTTCTCATTCCGAGCGTCTTCTCTTTGTGTTTGTCTCTCAGTGAGCTTTATTTAGCATGACTGGATTTAGTCACAGTTTTGCTGGAGCGCTGCAGAAATGATGAGAGCTGTTATTATATTATTAACCAACAGATTTAGTGTGAAATATCAAAGAATGACAGTTTGGAGAACAGACAGAGCAGGAACTGAAACAAACAACATGCTGGAAGTGATACTCAGAAAACACAGTGTGTGTATGTGTGTGTGTGTGTGTGTTTGGCTTGTATTGCATGACTAATATTTCTGTTATATTTTAACATTGATGGCAAAATCTGTCTCTATATTCAACGTTGCTGTAAATTGGGGGATGAGAGGGATGTTAAAAGGCCCCTGAGTGACTGGGGGCCCGAAAAATACTATAACAGGTTAAATAGTGTTGGCATTTTCAGGAATATGCTTTAAAGGGGCACCATTGTCTATATAACTACCAGGGGTTAATGTATTGGCACTCTCAGCTTCATTTAGGTCTCTTGTCCGATAAAAAAAAAAGAGCAATAAAGAGAGAAGCACTGTCGCCTTGCACCTCCAGGGTCTGGGTTCGATTCCCCGGCCAGGCTCGATTCCCGTCTCTGTGTGCATGGAGTTTGCATGTTCTCCCCGTGCTTGGTGGGTTTCCTCCGGGTACTCCGGTTTCCTCCCACTGTCCAAAGATATGCAGGTTAGGCTAATTGGCGTTCCTAAATTGCCCGTAGTGTGTGATTGGGTGTGTGAGTGTGTGTATGTGTGTGTGCCCTGCGATGGATTGGCACCCTGTCCAGGGTGTACCCCGCCTAGTGCCAGAAGTCTCCTGAGATAGGCTCCAGGCCCCCCGCGACCCTGAACACAGGATTAAGCGGTATAGAAAATGAATGAATGAATAAAGAGAGAGAGAGAAAGTATCCAGCACACAGGCATACATGAAGTGTTTGTGCTCACGCCATTCCTGTTGTATGGATCAATCTTTACTGTGTGTGTGTTACTTCTCACACTTTCCCACTCAGATCATAGCAGTCGGTCATCAGAGATTATTATTGCCAACACACACATGCACACGTTTCTTTTAATCGAAGGCCTTCATCTCGTCACCCTTGTGTACATCTCGGGTGCCAATACTTTAATTTCCAGGGGGAAACAAACAGCATGCCTGCGAACAAAGTGCGATCCATAAAGATATGGTTTAGCAAGGTTGGTATGGAAGAGTGGACTGGACTCACCCTCTATGGGAATGAATCCGAACACCAGTTTCACTCCAGGAGCTTCTTACTGGACATCAGTGTCCGACACCTTTGTGCTCGTGTGGATGGAATGTACAAACCTCCACAACCAGTGAAGCAAAGCCTTTGCAGAAGAGTGGAGCATGGTGCTATGTAGTCTAGCACGTTTGGTGTATACATTGACAAACACCATAGATCTTTAAGTGGAGTTTACCCATATCACCTTAAGCTGCCCCAGGGCAGGGAGATATTCAGAGGTTCCTGAAAGGGTTCTTTATTGGGTTGAGCCATGTTGGTAAAGGGGTATTAGTCTGGAATACTCTGACAGCTTTGCTATCCAGGTCGAGCAGTGTCGTAAGTTTCAGGGTATGATTACCTGGTCTAAATATAGCATAGTTTGACAGTTTCACTGTATTAAATGACCATTAATAAGACATGGGCTGGTGGTAAAAAATGAAAGGAAAAAAATATTATAAAGTAGAATGTTTGTACAAGATTTTCATTATAAGATGAAAAAAGGGGTTGGATATGAGGAAGTTAATTACACTGAGGCAAAAACATCAAAATCCAAAAATAGTCAGTTAATTTATGTACTGCTGGTTAACAATGCCATATTCTTCTGTGAATTTGATAGAAGAGGAGGTAATATTGTGTGTAGCAGTTTAAATGCTGCCAAACTAATTTTCCAGTTGGCTGACAAATGGAGGATGTAGGCAAAACATACCATATTCGATACCTGCTGATCTTTGGTAGCCACTGTGGTACCCAATGGTATTGTGGAACATACCAACCGTACTTACCATGGTATTTATCACAGCAAAGCGGTACATTACATGCCATATTACTACCACACTGCCATAGTACCTACATATATGGTATTTGGCAGACACCCTTATCCAAAGACACTTACATTTCATCTACATTGAGGTTTAAGGGCCTTGCTTGAGGACCTAACAGTGGCAATTTGGTGGTGCTTGGGTTTGAAAATCAAACATGCCGATCAGTAGTCCAATGCCCTAACCACTGGTAATTGGAAATTATGGTATGTACTATGGTTTAATGTAGTAAAAAAAAAATCTTATAGGAAATAAACCCTCTCCCAGGTGGTTTATTTGTCCCTGAAGTAAATGGTTATCTCGCAAAGTCTGTCTATTCTGTTTTTTTTTTATGAATGTTATTATTTTTCTTGAGATACTGATGGAGAGGGTTTATAGGAAAATTCCGACAGTATCATCACTCACCTTGAAACACTGAGGAAGAGGTGTTAACTGGAGATACCCAACAGCATCAACACTTTTCTTGAGTCGCGGTGGGAAGGGATTTAGTGGAGGTCCCCGACAGCATTATCACTTGTCTCGAGTCACTATGGCAGAGGATTTAGTCAGTGATTACCAAGAATCATCACTTCTCACTTTTCTTGCTTCAGTTTGGGAGGTGGTTTGGTCAACAGCATCTTCACTCAGCCTGAAACATCGTCTAGGATGGTTTGGTCAGAAATTTATAATCACTTCTTTCCTGGAACTGTGGTAGAGGATTTTGTTACAGAATGATGGTATGATTCCTCACTTTGGGAGAGGGTTTAATCAGAGATTCCTGGAAAAACCTTCACTCAACTTTAAACTCTGAATGAGGGAGTTTAGTCAGAGGTTGCTGACAATATCTTGACTCATCTTGAACCAGTGAAGGAGGGAGTTTAGTCAGAGATTTCCGACCAGATCATCACTCAGCTGGAAACAGTGTAAGAAGGGGTTTAGTCAGAGATTTCCGCCAGAATCTTCAATTGGTTTAAATCGTCGTAGGAATTCCTGACAAAGTCATGCCTCGTTGTGGACAGGGGATTAGTCAAAGGTTCCTAACAGCATCTTTACTCAGCTTAAATGACTCTAGGAGGTGAATTAGTCAGAGATCCCTGACCGTTTTTTCATTCAGCCTTAAACAATATAGGAGAGGGATTAGTCAGAAGTTCCTAACAGGATCTTTACTCAGCTTGAAACATTGGATTATGTGGTATAGATATAGATTTTTGTCAGCATCTTCACTCTGCATGAAACACTGTCAGGGGGGCGGATTAGTCAGAGATTCCTGACAGCATCTGTCCTTCTCAAAAAATTAGCATATTGTGATAAAGTTCATTATTTTCTGTAATGTACTGATAAACATTAGACTTTCATATATTTTAGATTCATTACACACAACTGAAGTAGTTCAAGCCTTTTATTGTTTTAATATTGATGATTGTGGCATACAGCTCAGGAAAACCCAAAATCCCTATCTCAAAAAATTTGCATATTTCATCCGACCAATAAGTGTTTTTAATACAAAAAAAGTCAACCTTCAAACAATTATGTTCAGTTCTGCACTCAATACTTGGTCGGGAATCCTTTTGCAGATTCTTGTTTCTCTTCACAATATCCCACAGATTCTCTATGGGGTTCAGGTCAGGAGAGTTGGCAGGCCAATTGAGCACAGTAATACCATGGTCAGTAAACCATTTACCAGTGGTTTTGGCACTGTGAGCAGGTGCCAGGTCGTGCTGAAAAATGAAATCTTCATCTCCATAAAGCTTTTCAGCAGATGGAAGCATGAAGTGCTCCAAAATCTCCTGATAGCTAGCTGCATTGACCCTGCCCTTGATAAAACACAGTGGACCAACACCAGCAGCTGACATGGCACCCCAGACCATCACTGACTGTGGGTACTTGACACTGGACTTCAGGCATTTTGGCATTTCCCTCTCCCCAGTCTTCCTCCAGACTCTGGCACCTTGATTTCCGAATGACATGCAAAATTTGCAACCTGTAGCCCATTTCCTGCACACGCCTGTACACGGTGGCTCTGGATGTTTCTACTCCAGACTCAGTCCACTGCTTCCGCAGGTCCCCCAAGGTCTGGAATCGGTCCTTCTCCACAATCTTCCTCAGGGCCCGGTCACCTCTTCTCGTTGTGCAGCGTTTTCTGCCACACTTTTTCCTTCCCACAGACTTCCCACTGAGGTGCCTTGATACAGCACTCTGGGATCAGCCTATTTGTTCAGAAATGTCTTTCTGTGTCTTACCCTCTTGCTTGAGGGTGTCAATGATGGCCTTCTGGACAGCAGTCAGGTCGGCAGTCTTACCCATGATTGCGGTTTTGAGTACTGAACCAGGCTGAGAGTTTTTAAAAGCCTCAGGAACCTTTTTCAGGTGTTTAGAGTTAATTAGTTGATTCAGATGATTAGGTTAATAGCTCGTTTAGAGAACCTTTTCATGATATGCTAATTTTTTGAGATTTTGGGTTTTCATGAGCTGTATGCCACAATCACCAATATCAAAAGGCTTGAACTACTTCAGTTGTGTGTAATGAATCTAAAATATATGAAAGTCTAATGTTTATCAGTACATTACAGAAAATAATGAACTTTATCACAATATGCAAAATTTTTGAGAAGGACCTGTAGGTATGAAGGAGTTTAATTATAGAATTTTCTTAGCATCTTCTCTTTGCTTGAAACACTGTACGTAGGAAGGGGTTTAGTCAGAGGTTTCTGGCAGAATTGTCACATGCTTTGCGTTATTGTAGGGATTCCTGACAAAATCCATTTCTTGAGTCACTGTGGGTCGGGGGATTGGTCAAAAGTTTGTTACAGCATTGTCACTCATTTTGCTTCGCTTTTGGTGGGAATTTGGTCTTTGGGCTCCTAACAATACTGCTGCTTGATTTTTTTTGCTGCGATGGTTTAGGTTTTTAGCACAGTGTTAACCAAATCATTGCAGGAATTCAAACAAATGATGCAGAATCAATAAACCTCTGGGTAGTTTGGTCATGGTAGTGCTAATGGAGTGATTTATTTAAATTGAAAGACTGAAATAAAACACAGTTATAACTGTGTGCATCGAAATCAAAAGATTTGAAGAATCCAAGCGGACTCATTAGTCAGCATTAAGCCACGTAGACAGTAGATTATACCTACTGATACTTGACAAAGATCTGAAATAAAGCAATTCTTTTATGCAACATCCAGCTCTGTCTGTCTGTGTGTGTGTGTGTGTGTGTGTGTGTGTGTGTGTGTGTGTGTGTGTGTGTGTGTGAGTGTTTGTGAGAGATAGAGAGAATATATGAAATGAAGGCAGAGGTCCGAAAATGTCAGGATCTTCAGAGAAAGCTTTGATCAGACTAGGTCTGTGTGTGTGCGCATGTGTGATTGAAAGATGTTCATTTGTGTTCGCTAGTTCTTCCATGAACACACTGCTCTTTGTCACATCACACTGCTGATAGGAGGGTCACGGAGGATGAAAAGACAAAAGGCGGCAGGTAGGGACAGACAAGAAGGATGCAGACACAAAAAAACAGGAGATGGAGAGGCAGTGGAGAAAAGAATAGCAAGAAAGATGGAAAAAGTGAGGAAAGGATGAAGAGGGATGAAGATGGGATGAGAAGACAGACTGTGAGGGCTCAAAGAAGAAAGTAAGGGATGAAGAGAGAGACAAATGACAGGTGAGATAAAGAAAAGAAGGAATAAGGATAAAGGAAGATAAAGGGTAAGACGGTAGGTAAGGGACAAAGGATGTAAAGGAGGCATGCAAAGACGAATGATAAGAGGCATGGATAAAAAGCAGTATGAAGACAGATTGAGGTATAAAGAAAGAGATAGGAAAATACACTAAGTGGGCTAAAAGAAGAAAATGAGGGATAAAGAGTAAAAGGTGAAGACAGGGTTGGGTCAGGGCAGATAAAGGGAGGAAGAGAAGGAAGGTCAAAGGGTTGGGGTATAGGTTAAGGCAAAGAGGAGAAGAGCGAAATACAGGGGAAGAAGGAAAAAAGACAAAACATGCAAGTCATGCTAATAGTGAATATTGCAAATAAACATATTTTGTAAAATGTCAAATCTCATTTGTGTTGTAGCCATGACTAACACAAACTATTGCAGTTAGCAAACCACATAGCAATGTGCTAGTGCTATCAGTTGACTAGTGCAATATCAATAACCGCAAACTACAGTAACATCAACAGCTAACCTCAGGTGCTTTCTTATTAGCATAATAAGAACGCCATTAGCCTACACACAAGTCATTTCTAACATGGAGAAAAGTGCTCTTAAGCTCCGTGTAGTCTTCATTTCTTTTTAAAAAAAAATCAACTTTGTTGTTATTTGACACTTTTATTTATTTATTTATTTATTTAAATGACATCCTTAAAAAAAGGTTTGAAATCTAGCACCGTGTCAAACACCGAGACTTACTGTAGCAGAGACGTCAGGCTTTACACCGCACCAGTTTTCTTCTTTTCAGGAGATCAAATGCTGCTGACAGCAAACAGAGTCGCTTTTATCGCAAAGAGAAGAAGTGCACTTTACTTTAACAGGCATCTCTAAACGCCCACTGGATGCCATTTTTACTCTGTATGCATGGGTTTTAAAAAAAAAAAAAAAAAACTATTTGCAGATTTAACTAAAAGCTTGGATGTAGAAATGCAGCATTTACAAGGTCAGAACACGTATTCTGGAACGATAATTGGTTTCCAGCTGAGTATATTCAGCTGCCTTGTTTCGAAGGTACAGCTGTCCCTTAGTGTTGTACACGTTATTAGGAACACCTGTACCCGTGCTCGTTCAGACAATTATCCAATCAGCCAGTCATGCCTTTCAGCAGTTTTTTGGGGGGTTGTTGGTTTGAGTAATTTTGATTGTGCACCTGAAAATTTCATCCCTTTCTCCTCCTTGTCACCCCTTTACCAACTTAGTCCTAAGATGGCCAAGCGTTTGTCAGTTGCCCGTTTGTTCTTTCGCCTCTTTTCTCCCCTCACTTTTTTGGTGATCCTTCTCCTCACCTGTCTTCCTTTGCCACACTGATGTAAACCCTTGGTCACAGTTTTTCTACCTTCAACTACCTTCCCCAATCATGGCCACCACTTCCTACAATTTTTTTGCTTCTGGGTACTTTCCATTATGGCGCTTTTCCACTGCATAGTACGGCACGACACGGTTCAGTTCAACTCACTTTTGGGGGGTTTTCCACTGGGAACAGTACCTGGTACCTGGTCCTTTTTTTAGTACCACCTCAGCCGAGGTTCCAAGCGCGCCGAACTGTTACCAAAACGTGACGTGCAAACTCTGCTGGTCACTGATTAGCCGGAGAAAATCATTACTGCGTCACTGAGCTTGTGACACGAGACACAACAGAACCGCTATATTTAGAACAGCCAGAGAAGGATCGGACGCACCTTTTTGTATTAACAGTCGGCCTCTTTTGAAACAAACTCCTTCGTCTCGCTGTTAAAAACATCCACATGCCGAGAATGAAGAACACCATGCCGTCGATATGCTCCATTGTTGTGTGTTTGTTTGTGGCGCGTTTACGATGACGTCACGGCAGTAGCGGCGCCGCGACTAAACGACACGTGAGTAATCCCGCCCACGCTAAAGCGTTACTACACTGCAGTGGAAGCGCAAACCGAGCCAAACTGCGCCGAACCGAAGTGAGTTGAACTGAACCGTGTCGTGCCGTTCTATGCAGTGGAAAAGAGGCATTAGTGGCTTCATTTTTGGCCCCTTTCCCTATGTCGGTCAACTTTTTTTTCTGCCCCTCTCTTACTGCTCAGAAGCCACCATCCCCCTTCCCACTTTTTTAAAACCATTTTTCTTTGTTGCCCCCATTGCAGTTTGTTGGCATTTCTTTTCATTCCTGGTACACTTTCCTGATCACCCCCATCCCATGCTACCATTTCGTCCTTCTTGGGTCACACTTGTGCCACCCGCTTGTCCCTCCCTTGGTGGTCCTTTGTTGGCCCCACTTATTTGGAGCTCCTTCACCTCACATATCTTTCCTTGCCACTGTTGTCACCTCTTGGTCACCAATTTCCACTTCTTATCCTCAATCTTGGGTACAACTTTGTGACAATTTCCTTCCCTTTTGTTCCACCTTGGTGCTTCCCTTCAGTTATTTCATTTTTATCTCCTTGCCCCACACTAGTCAGCCTTTTTTCTGCCCATTTTCCCCTGCTCACTTGCTGCCCCTTCTTTACAGCTTTTGCCTCTCCTTTTTATCCTTGTGCCATTTTCCTGATCATCCCCTGCAATCCTTTTGTCCTTGCTGGTTCAGACTTGTGCCACCACTTTGTCCCTTCATTGGTGGTTGTTTTTGCCCATTGCCATGCTACAGGCATTTTGTTTGACTCCCCCACCCTTTTATTTACTCTTGTCATGTCTTGACCCACCAGACTGACCTCTATTCCAGCACCTGTTCCAGATATTTGCCCCTTTCATGGTCAAGCCTTTCACCTCTTTGTTGACCCGTTGTGCCTCCTTTTAGTGTACCCTTGGCATTTGACCCTGGCCACCCCTTTTACCCAGTCCTTGGCTGTGCCTTTGCCATGACTTTTCCCACCCCAATTAACACTTTCTAGTTCTGTCCCTGCTTGAAGAGACAGGCTTGTTTGTGTGTTCATTATCCTTTTATACAGAACCTGGCCAAACACCCACACATATCCACTTGCTCTTTTTACCACTCTTTCACTTGTTCTCTTGCACAATTTACCACTCTTTCACTTATTCTTTAGTTCATTCGTCCACTTGTTCACTTATATTTAATGTCTCACTTTCCTGGTTTGCTTCACATGTTTTTGTTTTTTTTTCTCACTCTGTGGGTGTGTTGTTATGCTGTCTGTAGGAATAGTATTACTGTGTGTGTGTGGTCAACTGGCTCGGGTCATGTTCATAATCATTTGGAAGTCCTATTATTATACAGCAAATTTCCCAGAATGCACAGCAGCTCTGATAGCTCCATTATTAGCCGTTAGACAAACCCATATAGCACTGCTCCTTTCTCTGCGTGTGTGTGTGTGGGTGTATGGATGGGTTTGTGAGACGAAACAAACAACATACACGCACAGCGCTCGTCTTGGAATCTCCGCATCTGAGTGATTAGCACCCGAATGATTAGCATACCAGTGATTAGCATACAGAGCTAGGTGTTTAGTGATTTATTAATGTTCACCAGAGTGATCAAAACAGTGCCCACAACACCATAAACTCATCTCTGATCTGAGCGCACACACCTTAATAACTTAATAACACAAACACGCATACACACTCACCATGTGTGTGTTAACATTGCTGTGTAATTAGCACTAATTGTGTACAGCCCCCTGGGAAAAGGAAAAGAATATTCAGCAAAATGAATTACACAAGCCGGTTAAACAAGCCGCCCACCTCGGTGGCAACTAGCCATCCTGATTCACTTGAAAATGATGGGATTTATTGATTCTGACCCATGTTTTCAGTTTTCAGTCAGATGAATTGACTCATTTTATAAAGACACACACATTGTAATTAACCGACATAAATAAAACTTAGCAATGTCCCCCTGCACCTCCAGGCACAGTATATCCTCTACAGGGTGGCAGTCCATGGCAGGCCACACACGCACACTACTGGCAATTTGGGAACAGCAATTAGTCTAATCTGGATCTCTTTGGGATGTGAGAAGAAACCACTGTACCCTGAGGAAACCCACCAAGCACAGGGAGAACATGCAAACTCCACGCAAATACAGACCAGAGACGGGAATCAAACACTCGACCCTGCATGTGCAAGGCCACAGTGCTAACCACTACATCACCGTGCCGTCCTGTGTTTGTTTTTATCTCTCTGATTTCAAGAAATGCAAAAACAGAAGGATCGGTGCAGTACGAAATGTCATGTGTATCATCTTCTAAGCGCTTCTGTTTCTCACATTACCCGTTTTGTCTAGCACACTAGCAGCATCAGTGACAACATCAGACTTCAAATGTCTTAATAAACTGCTTCACTCTGTTCAAATGTGTGTGCGGAATATATTTTCAATATACATAAAATGGAGGATATTCTAATGATATTATATGTCTGCATGCACAAGAATTTCCAGTTATCATTCCCCACTCACTAGCTGTATATACTTTATACACGTTCCCATCTGAAAGTATTGGAACAGCAAGGGCAGCCCTGTAGTCTCTTATGCGCACTGAAAACATTTGGGTTTGAGATGAAAAAATGAATAGATCAGTATTTTCAGCTTTTAGTTTTGTGACATTTACATCTGGATGCGTCAAACAAATTCACAGACCACCCAATTTGTAATTTTTAGTGAAGTATCTGAACAGATAGTCTTAAAAGTAAATAATAATTATAATTCAACACGTGCACCAAGCTGCTGACCCTCTGACTGACATCTGCTGCCTGCTTCTTTTGTGAGGCTTTTCCAGATTTGTACCTTAGCTTCTTTCAGTTTCTGCTTGGTTCCCCAGGCTCCTTTTCAGGAGGTAAAAACGCTGATCAGTTTGGTCAAGGTCTAGTGATTGACTTGTTCAGTGTAGAACCATCCACTTTTTCCAGGATGCAGTCAATTATCTTGTTGGCAGAGTGTTTTGTTGTCGATGTTTTGCCACATGATGACGTTCTTCCTATCAATTGGATGCATTTCTCTCTAAATAATTGTGTGACTTGACTGAATTCATTTTGCTGCCACCATCATGAGGTCCACCATCAGTAAAGATTACTAAACATGTGTCCAAGCTCAAGCCCAAGTCATCACGCTATCTCCACCATGCTTGAGTGATCAGCTCATGTGTCTTGGATCATGAGCAAATCTTTGCTTTCTACAAACTTTGTCCTTTCTATCACTTTGGTAGAGGTACATCTTTTGTTGCAGAACTTTTCTGGCTCATATCTTTTATGTAAAGCACTTTTCATAAATTGTGAAATTGGGAATTACAATTGTGTGTGAAATGTGCTATACAAACAAACTTGCCTTGACTTTACCATCAGATTTTTAGATTATTTTTAGTTTCTAGGCAGAACTATTCAAAGTCTGGTTCTAAGTACCACAAAAGCGCTTTACTATTGGTTGTAAAAGGTGGGAAAAGAAAATTCAGTTAAAGCATGTGTCGTGATTCCTTATGATTGCTTTTCAAGTTGTGAAATTCTGCAGTTCCTTTATAATCCTACAGGTGGTGCACTCTAAACTATTCACACTTTGGCAGGTAGCACAGCATCCTGTGTACCTAGGAACAAATAATTTTGTACAAATAATGGTGTATATTTAGAAAATTTTCATTTTCAAATTATCACAATACAAATTGAGCAGCTAAATATTGTGATATTTGTATATCTGGTGATCCGCTATCTCCACCATGCTTGCGTGATCAGCTCATGTGTCTTGAATCACAGCAAAGCAGATCTTTGCTTTCTCCAAACTTTGGCCTGTCTATCACTAGTCATTAGTCATCCCATCCTTTTTTTTTTTTTAAGAACACAAAATTGTTGTATTGTCCTTGGTACGTTCTACGCTTGTGCATCATCAGCTGTGAGCTCTGCTTCTGCTTTTCTCCCGTAGACAGCTCACTGGTCATTATATTGGTTTTTCCTTTTAAACAACACGAAGCATGCAGTTTTTAAACCCAGGGCTCAAACCGAGAGAAGACATTTAAAATGGTTTTTCAACAATCGATTGGACACATCACGACACATCTGGGCAACAAGAAACAGCTGGGAGGCGGGTGTTCCAATATTTTTGACCACTCCAACGGTGGGTGTGTTCAGACTAAATGTGCCGTGTTCTAATCTTTTTAACACATACGGATCATATAATCATCTTCTGAGCTCAGACCACAAACGTCTTTAGTGTGTAGCGAAAGAACGATAAGAGACTTGGCTGTTCCAATACTTTTGGAGATGATTTCCAAATGCTCATGCTTAAGCAAAAATCTAAAATAAATAAAATAAGGATCTCGATATCAAACACCAGCAATGTGATTCGTGAACACCTTAGGAACGAATCATTATGATTCAGGTGAATTGATTTGTCTGAGTAAGAAACTGTATGAATCATATAGATGATTGATCAGTGTAATAATCCACATCTGGATTTTAATTGGTTCAGCTGAATCAGCATAATTAACCCTTTGTTCGGTTATAGATGCATTTCTTTTTTTCTCTCAGTGCAAAATATAGATTTGTTACCTTCTTTACTGAGGATCATGCACCCACCCACTCACCCACTCACCCACCCACACACACACACACACACACACACGCATGTACAGGCCCCACAGTCGTCCTCAGGTTCTCCCGTAGCGACACAAACTCTAATTATAATAAGTCGCCTGTGCACCGGCGGTATTACGTGTCATGAAAACAAGGAGCTGTTTAAACCCTGTGTGTGTGCGTGTCTATATATACATGTGTGTGTGTGTGTGTGTGTGTGTGTGTGTGTGTGTATACAGGGGTTAATTAGGCAAGAGGGAATGTAAGGTGTTGCTGTGTTTAGTAATCCGGCAGGAGTTGAGAGAATAAAAAGAGATCAGGCTCACACACACGAGAATTCATTATACACACACACACACACACACACACACACATATATATATATATATATATATATATATATATATATATATATATATATATATAAAAGAAAGTCAGCATAAATTGAAAAAAAAAACAAAAACAATAGAGATAGAAGAGACCTGAGCCCCTATACATCTCTGCTGTGTGTGTGTGTGTGTGTGTGTGTGTGTGTGTGTGTGTTGAGACCTAGGCATGCTCTGAAGAGAAAGACCGATGGAGTTATCTATTAGTGATAACAGAAGGTGGGAGAGTTGTGTACATTATACAGAAGACGAAAGGGCCTGGGGCTCGCGGTTTGTCATGTGATCACTCTCGGTCCGCGCTTGACGGCGCGCCTGCAGGACGTGTCTCCGAACAGAGACCAGAGCAATTTGTGTCCAGATCTCGTGATGCCCAGAGAGCGGTTTAGAAGAATGTGTCGGCCCATGTACAGCTTACTGCTCGTTTGAAAACAGTCGAGAGGGCTGTCGTGGTGGAGGAGAAGCCAGACTGCTTGGGATGAGCACGTCTTTCTGTTAGAGGAAACACAGCATGTTGAAGAACACACACACACACACACACACACACACACACACAAACAGACAAACACTCACGCTGCAGTTGAGTGGTCTGGGACAAGGGGGTCTCCAGGCAATATCTGTTGTGTCTATGCGTGTGTGTGTGTGTGTGTGTGTGTGTGTATGCCCGTTAGCTGTACTCGGTCTCGGAGCAACACCGAGACAATTTGTTTTTCATCAGACATGAAATGAGTGTGTAATTCAGAATCAGGACTTTTCACATTCTATTCTCCAAACACACACACACACACACACACACGCACACATGCACACAGTCTTTCGTGGGCTGTGACATGAATTGAACAGGTAGTGTGAAAGGGAAGTGCACGCTCGTTTAGGGGAAGTGAGTTCGATCCAAAGGGAACTCTATTTATTTCTCCATTTCATTTCTAATGGATTTTAAATTCTCTGTATCCGTCTAACCGTTCCAGCACCTTCACGTCTCCGCCAGTGTCTCACCGGCTGTGTTCCAAATCACACTTTAACCTCATGAACTGCTGCCTTCCTCACGCCATGCCCAACAGTTTAACGAGGAAATACGCTGACAGAAATGATCTGGAGAAAGGAAGGAAGATGTCTAAAGTGTGAAATGTGAAGGGAAATGAAGAAGTGAAACATAAAAAAGAAATAAAAAGTGAAGCAAAAAGAAAGAAAAGAAGGAAAGAATTCTAAAAAGCTAAATGTAAAAAAGTAAAAAGAAAGAAAGAAATTAATAAACAAAGAGGACAAAAAAAGCAAAAAAAAAAAAAAAAAAAGGAAAAGTTTTCCCAAACAGATAAAATATAGAATCACTTTCAGGAGAACATTAACAATGTAAGAAGAGGAAAAGAGAAAAGAACAAAACATAAATAAGTAAATAAATAAATCAATTATGTATCAATTTAATATATATATATATATATATATATATATATATATATATATATATATATATATATATATATATAAAATAGAGATTACATAATAATAATAATAATAATAATAATAATAATAATAATAATGTAAAAGCAAGGAAAGCTATCTAAACCTAATCCGAGTTAACAGAACTAGTTTTCTCATATTTCCAAAAACCTGACACATTTATTATTGCTAGTCAAAGAAAAAGATGTGAGCAGTGAGTCAATCTCAATCAGAAAATGTTTAAGAATGGGAATTGAGCCTGTACATTTTTGCTCATGTATGAAGAATTTGCCAGACAAAATAAAAAAGTTGAAAATATATTCTTTAGATTTGTTGGCAGAATAATAACAAAAAATATATCTTTTAAGCTAAAAGAATGTGCCATGACAAGGGGTTTGTTTAAATGAGAATACAAATCAAACCAAAAACTTCTGAACAAATTCACACCAAAAAAATAAATGTATTAAGGTTTCATCTTCATTGCCACAAAATGTACAGGAATGTACAGCTGAGTTAACAGGATATATTTTATAAATAATGCAGTATCCTACTAAGTAAGTATACATGGAGGGAAGGAAGGAAAGGAAAGAAGGGAAGGAAGGAAGGGAGGGAAGGAAGGAGGGAAGGAAAGAAGGAGGGAAGGAAGGAAGGGAAGGAAAGAAGGGAAGGAAGGAAGGGAAGGGAGGGAGGGAAGGAAGGAAGGAAGGAAAGGAAAGAAGGGAAGGAAGGAAGGGAGGGAAGGAAGGAGGGAAGGAAAGAAGGAGGGAAGGAAGGAAGGGAAGGAAAGAAAGGACGGGAAGGAAGGGAAGGAAGGAAAGGAAGGGAAGGAAGGAAAGGAAGGGAGGGAAGGAAGCAAGGAAAGGAAAGAAGGGAGGGAAGGAAGGGAAGGAAGGAAGGGAAGGAAGGAGGGAAGGGAGGGAAGGAAGGAGGGAAGGAAGGAGGGAAAGGAGGGAGGTCTTAAACTCACTTTATTGTAACAAATTAAGGAAAGGGACTATTTTAAATTTTTGGTTATATAAACATACACACACACCGTCACTACTGTACTTTTTGGTTTGATTTCTCGGAAACAGTTTGTTGACCTGGTTTGTTCTCTTTTCTCTTTCGGTTAGATTTAGTTCATTTGTTCCTCGACGTCTCCTTGCGGAGACATTAGGTGCGTGGTCAGTGTTTGGGGGCGTGGTCAGTGTTTGGGGGCGTGGTCAGTGTTTGGGGGGCGTGGTCAGTGTTTTGGGGCGTGGTCAGTGTTTGGGGGCGTGGTCAGCGCTGACGCCACCACAGAGACACACACACCGCACCTGGCATTGACACGAACACCGTCACTACTGTACATAGTGCGATTAAAGATCCCGACACGTGTACAGTAGTGATGGTGTTCGAGTCAACGCCAGGTGCGGTGTGTGTCTCTGTGGTGGCGGTGTGTGTAGGACTGACCTCCGTGAGTGCTGGCTTGAATGTGTCGCTGAGGACCGCGGCAGAGCTCCCCGGCAGCTCAGCCTTTTGTGTCCCGCGTCTCCACACTCAAAGCACCTCAGCGGCTACGTGGTGGCAAAAACAGTGTAACTGCTGTCCCTCGCTTTACACTTCAAATGAACATTTAGTGTAACTTCCTGGTTAAAACTTGTCTGCCAAAGATCAGTACATGTTTAACGCTTGAGCTCTTGCACCCGAGCGGATCGAATCGGACCAGCTCCCTCATGATCTTCGTCCTGTATGAACAGAGGAACGTTAGATATCAACACTCTTGTCGCAGAGGCAGACAGACGGGTGACCTGGACCGCAGATCTTCTCACAGTTATTCCACTCTTCATGAGTCCACTCACGAGGTTTATCTTTTTTAAAAACACCACCATCGCTTCGTTCATCCGGGAGGCTGAGTAGATGTTTCTGCACCGACCTGCTCTCCCACCGCTAACAACACCACTTCCACCAGTACTCTGGACAGACAAACTTTCCCCACTGGCCTCAGAGGCCATGGAGTCCTGCTCTCTCTCTCTCTCTCTCTCTCTCTCTCTCTCACTTTAATGTTTTATGTGCAAAGAAAAAATATAGAAAGGAAAAAAGATGACAAAAACCTATAAGCAAAAAGAAAGAAACAAAGAAAGCTACAGAAAGTAACATATATAAATGAATAAAAATTGAAAAGACAAAATACAGAAAGACAAAGAAAGAAATAGAGAAAGAAAGAAAGAAAGAAAGCTTATAAAAGGCTAAATGTGAAAAGAAATAAAACACTGGAAAGAAAGAAAGAAACAAAGGACAAAAGAGAAAAAGAATGGAAAAGAAAAAAATAAGAAATCTACTATTGTTATATAACAATTATATATATATATATATATATAGAAAGAAAGAAAGAAAGCTACAGTACAAGCAGAAGGAAGAAAGCGTACAGCGCTCCAAGGGTGGTCACTTCATATTTGTCCCTAGTTTGTTCACTGTTGTACTGAATCATTTCCACATTTGGGTGAACTCAAGCACACAGTTTAATAAAATGAGTAAAAGAACAAAAAAAACGATATGAGATGAAGCAGTCTGGAGCTCCAACGAAAGGAAGAAAGCAAAAGCGGAAAGCACATAATCAGAACCCGGCACGGATTGAGAAAGGAGAAAAGAAAGACAGAGAAAAGAACCTCAGTGTCCGTGGACTCTTCCGGTGTCCGTGGACTCTTCCGAACAGCTGAGTGAGAAAATGAAAAGAAGTGAACTGGTGCAGATGAAGCAGGTGAAGCCGTTAATTAAATCATTTAAAGGGAACCGCGGTTGTCATGGCAACACCTTTGGCATACAGGGCAGACCTGCGTGTGTGCTGGGGGTAAACGGAAAAAGCCCAGTATGTCAGAGGAGTGTTGGTGCAACGTTCTACAGTGCTGCGTCCACAGAGCTGGTCTGCATGGACCAGAGTCATCAGCAGTGTGTGAGGCCACGGACACGTTGCCACGTGGTGACCCTGGTGACGTCCAGCATGGGCTCTACAGAATAATAGAAGATTATGTGTGACAACAGTCAGGCCTTGTTCACACGGGCGTAAAATTTTTGGATAAACGAACGAGCTCAGAACGTCCTATACGTTTATGTTGCGTGTTGTAGTGCCGCTAGATTGACTTCTACACTGGCGTTCGTTTGTCTAAAGACAGCCTGCAGCCCAAATTGTAGTTTGTGTGTTTAACCTGTAGGGGGCAGTGTGTCGGGAACTGGATATGAAAGCCCTTGTCGTTTTATTTGAGGTGCCTCCTTTTAATATGGACCATTCTGCTATATTAGACATTAATCTTATTGTTTTAATTAAATGATTATATTTTTATATAATATATAACAATTATTAAAAAAAATAATACGGCGACGTAGGGAGAGAAAAAAATGGCCGCCGCTACTGGGTTCCCCCTCTGACTGCACAACGTCGGATTAAAGGAAGTTTTTTGTGGTTTATGAAGAAATGCCAACATTTCCGCGCAAGTTTTCATTTTTAAGCATTTTATTTAGCTTTTCTCCGCATTTCCCTCTGTATACCATGTAGGATCATGGGATATATCCGGTCCTCCGAAGCGTAAAATGGACTCGGAGAAAACGAACTAGACGCAGTTTTCCTTGCGTTCGTTGGGATTTGAACGCCAAGAAAAAGCTGCATGCAACGTGTTTTTGACGCCATATAAACGCGCAGCCGGACAGACGCACGTCACCAAAGCCTGTGTGAACACCGTCATTGACTCCTATGTGTAGAAAACCCTCGGCGCTTCATCCGCGGTCATACGCCCGTGTGAACAAGGCCTCAGTTAGACAATCAGTAAAAATAAAAGTGGACGGTGTTCATCCTCATTGTTGAGGCGTCACACTCTAGCAAGCGACCTTTCACCCTGCTGTGCGTGTGAGAGGCTTGGAGTCGGTTCGAGACGCGAACACTCCTGCGGTTGGAGAAGTAATCCATCTGAGAGCAGGAGAAAGGGGCCGGAGTAAGAGTGCTTCAGCACACGCTTTAAGGGATTAGAGCGCTGATACTGTGTGTGCTCGTGTGTATGTATGTGTGTGTGTGTGTAGGATTAGAGAACTGATGTTCATTTTATCAGGAAGTGAAATGACATCCGACTGAAACAAACTGAAAAAGAGGATTAAATAAAGAAGCGTGCGCGCACACTCCGTTTGAGACGCAGCCAGACGTGAGCAGGAGCCGCTTCATTATTATTTTACTTCCCCCCCACCATCACCTCCCCCCCCCCCGTTTCCGATTTCCTCCTGAAAATTTCCCAATGTGAATATCACAGTGTAATTTGGGCAGAAATCCATCAACGCCGCTTTACTGTCTCGTTGTCCGGAGCAATCAGTCGCCCGCTGCTCACTGCGGTAGAGGAGTGCGCGAGGTAGGGAGTGTGAACTAAATATATCACATGAATCTAGAAGTATTTATTGTACGTATGTAATTATGTGAGAAAGGAGATGATTTGGGGAAAAAATACTTCCAGATCAAGGGGCAACTTCTGCTTTTGAAAAATAAGTCCAATGCAGAATGCTGGCTCCAAAAGCAGAGTTGGGAAAGTACATAAATCCTTAACCACTCATTGTCTTTCCACTTAATCCTGTATTCAGGGTCGCGGGGACTTGGAGCCTATTCCAGGAGGCTTAGGGCACAGGGTGCCAATCCATCGCAGGGCACACACACGTACACTAACTCACACACTCATTCACACACTATGGGCAAATTGGGAATGTCAGTTGGCCTAATCTGCAGGTCATTTGACCGTGGGAGGAAACCCACAGTACACAGTGATGGGAATCAAACCTGGCACCCAGACAGTGGAGGTACAAGGCGACAGTGCTAACCACTACAGCACCGGGCCGCCTACACAAATCCTGTACTTGAGTGAAAGGAGAGATTCTTTAGGGCAAATAGTACTGAGGTAAAAGTAGAAGTCTCTCATTGCCTTGTGTACTAGTAGAAGTACAGAATTACTCACCATCAAATTCACTTAAGAATCAAAAGGGCAGGGCTGGTATTAGTGCCGAAAGGTGTGTTCTCCCTGTGCTTGATGGGTTTCCTCCTGGTGATCCTGATGATCCGGTTTCCTCCCACAGTCCAAAGACATGGTTAGTCCAAAGACATAGTTTTTAGTGGAGTGAAAGTAAAAAGTATCCTCTGATATACTGTAACTACTCAAGTAAAGGACAAATGCTTACAATATGTACTTACGTACAGTAACAAAGTAAATATACTCAGTTACCTCCAACCTCTGTCCAAAAATGAGTCAGTTCCCATTAGAGCACCGTAATTAAATGTCCAACAGATGAAAACATATTTGCATCCTGGGACAAAATCAGCGGTTTTGGTCTTCATAGCTGGATTTCCTATTCATGACAACAGTACTGCTATGTTTGAACATTTTGTTTAAATATTAGTGAAAGTTTGTGTCCCTCCCAAGTGCTCATGCTGATCTGGAAGCTCATTGCTAAAGTGATTAAACCAGAAGAAGCTTCGTGACTCAAGCTCGGCTGAAATAAAACCCCGCAGCCTCTTTGACCTTTATGCGGATAATGCTGAAGACTCCCTGAACTCTCGTGCTCAGAAAGCCAGCAGCTGATGAGGTTAAAGCCTGATTCTGAGACGCACCCGGTCAGACACTGGGCGAGAGATAAAGGTGTTAAAGCCATTAGGAGCTTCAAAGATGGATAAAGGGAATTTAAAATCCGTTAGAAATGAAATAGACGAATAAATGAAGTTCCCATTGGGAGGAGCGCTAAACTAGCTTCCTTTAAGCAAGTGCGCACTTCGGCAGACAGACGAGCGGAAGGAAAGACAGGCAATACAGGAAGAGACAGACAGACAGTGCTGGACTAAAGATTGATCAAAGACAGATAGAGCTGGGAGGGAAAAAAAGTGAGATGGACAATATGAGTTGAATAAAAGTAATAGAAAATGGACAGTTGCGAATATATGGGAGATAAAAGCGAGATCTCTGAGAGAGACAGACAGCTGGGGACCAAACTGTCAGATAAAAGATAAACATCTCCGAGAGACAGACACCTGGAAGAAACGAATTGAATAAAACTCAGAAAGACAGACAGCTCTGGATAAAGGGGACAGATAAAGACAGCAGAGACAGACAGCTTAAGACAAAAGCATCAGATAAAGACAGACAGCTTGGCCAAAAAAACGGGAGTCGGATAAAAGAGAATAAAAGGAATAAAATTGGCTAGAGAGCTCAGACAAAATGAGTCGGATAAAAGGAACCTAGAAAGCGGAAGAGGCGGAAAGACAGACAGCTGGACAGAGAGAAAAGAATTGCATAAACATCTGAGAGAGACAGGCAGGTATGTATGGGACGGATAAAAGTTTGAAGATAAAAGACAGAAAGGGACAGGAGAGACAGACAGGGTTGAAAGAGAGAAATAAAAAGAGCGACAGAGAGACAAGACTAGGACGAATGAGAGAGAGATACTGTGAAAAGACAGGCGTGGGAGTGACAGAAGTCAGAGAGAGAGAGATGGACGGGACAAACGAGTCATAGAGGGAACAAAACAGGATCGATAAGTGAGAGATGAAGAGAGATAACAGACTGATGGCTAGGACAAATGAGTTGAACACGAAGACAGCTAGAGACACAGACAGTTAAGATGAATAACAGATCACGGATTGATTAGAGTGAAGAGAGACAGGCAGCTGGCTAGAAATAGGACAGGTCATAAACTGATAGAGAGATTGGTGTGATTTGAGACGGAGCCCATGATCACTCCTGTTTACATTTTTTTTACACAAGTCCTGTTTTATATTTTTATTTCTGCTTTGTGCACTGAAGAGTTTTATTTGTGTGTGTGTGTGTGTGTGTGTGTGTAGGCCATCAGCATACACGGCACAATCTTAATCATTAAATATAAAGCTTATTGTCCATGAAATAGATGGAGACGGAGCAGACAGACAGGGAGTGTACACACCATTACACATACGCAGGAGGAGAGATAATAGACAGACAGCCAAGGATGAGAAGGACAGATTCCCAGAGCGGGAAGAGAGGGAGAGAGCCAAGGATGAGAAAGAGAGATGAAGAGAGGAAGACGGACAAGAATAAAAGGGACAGACATGGCAAGCTGAGGAATTGAGTGAAAGCCAGACATGAAGGAATGAGAGAGATGGATAGAGAGAGTCAGGGAAGAGAGGGACACCTTTAAAATGCAGGGAGGCAGATGAGATGAGAGGGATGAAGCATATACAGAGAGGGTGTTGTGCAGTGTGTGTAGTGTCACTATGTAGTGTTTATGAAGTGTGTTGTCCAATCCGCTGTCTGTGTAGTGTCTCTATGTAGTGTTTATGTACTGGAATGTAGAGTTGGCTTTTTGTGTCGTGCATCTATGTAGTATTTATATAGGGTGAGATACAGTTTTTTGTAGTGTCTCTACAGTATGTAGTGTTTACTTTCAGTGATGGTCTGCTGTCTGTATAGTGTCACTATGTAGTGTTTATGTAGTGTGATGTGCAATCAGCTGTCTGTGTAGTGTCACTATGTAGTGTTTATGTAGTGTGATGTGCAATCAGCTGTCTGTGTAGTGTCACTATGTAGTGTTTATGTAGTGTGATGTGCAATCAGCTGTCTGTGTAGTGTCACTATGTAGTGTTTATGTAGTGTGATGTGCAATCAGCTGTCTGTGTAGTGTCACTATGTAGTGTTTATGAAGTGTGATGCACAGTCAGCTGTCTATGTAGCTTCCCTGTGTAGTGTTTATGCAGGGTGATTTACAATCGGCCGACTGTAGTGTCTCTATGTAGAGTTTATGTAGGGTGACATACAGTCAGTTTTCTTTGCAGTGTCTCTATGTAGAGTTTATGTACAGTGATAGTCTGATTTCTGTGTAGTTTCTAGAGTGATGTACAAATATACTATTTATGTAATGCGATGTACAATCAGCTGACTGTAGTGTCTTTATGTAGTGTGTATGTACTGTAGGGTGACATACAGTCAGCTGCCTGTGTAGTGTCTCAACAGTATGTACAGTAGTGTGCATTTTGTTCTTGCTGTAGAGCACTCTTCCTCTGTAGTCTTCCTATGAATTATATATTATGGTGTTGCTGTACGACAGTGTTCCTAGTTAGTCTTCGTACAGTATGTGTCGTACATTGTGTTGTTGCCGTACAGTTGTCTCCCCATGTAGTCTGCCTATGTAGTGTGCATCATGCTGCAGCTGCACACTTGTCTTTCTGTGTGGTGTTTATACAGTAAGTGCGGCCGGCAGATTTGTGACTCTGACTCTCAGTTTCAGCTCGAACCTGCAGCTTGATGTGAGGAAGCGAAAGGATGAGTTTATCTCCAAATCGATGCAGTTTAAATGAGCGTAGCGTAAACACAGCTTAGCTGTGAGGGAGAGAAAAATCCAGTTTAATAAATCCGGTTAAATAGAGCTAGAACTAGCTTGCGGAGGAAAGTAGATTAACATTCTGAGTCGGTTATTGTGGCCATAACATACAATATTTTCATCTGATGCAATGTGGAGAAACACAACCAACAGCTCCAACAAGTATTTCACTCTACTGTTGCAATACCAGAAACTCCCTACTTTTTTTTTTTAACCGCTTTCAGAGACTTTACTGTTCCGCTTAACATGTAATTTTAAACCAATAAAAATAATTTATGCAGCGCAACAAATAGGTTTAATACTTTGTCCTTAAATGCTAAAGAAATGACTAAAATGTCCTAGAAATCTCACTATATCTCAGCAGCTAGCTGTTGTTTTACAGGTTCTAGCGCGCAACAGAGCTACAGTGGCTATAACGTCATGGCTTAGAGGAAAGGAAGTGGAGTGATAAGTTAAAGCTTTGCTAATTGGCTAGTGTACTAATTAACTGGTTAATTAGTTTAGCATTACATCTCATTAACGTCTTAGCGAATAGAGCGTTACACACAGTGGTACCTCGTCATGCTAATTTAATCACCTAAAATTACTAACGTTCTTGCGACACATGCTGCAAAAAATGCAAAAGAAGAAAAAAACGCTAAATTATGTTAACTAGCTTTGCTTGGCTTTCCAATGACGCGAACAAGTTTTGAAGGGCTAGCGGTTCGGTCGCTCGTTTGCCGGAAATTGATAGCAAAATTTCAGTTCTTGAGGTGAAAATTTGCGTTACGGGGCATTTGTATGCCGAGGTACACCTGTACTTAAAGCAGTGGCTAGTTATCACATTAGCCTTAAACAAATCTGCATATATCGATATCTAGTCCACTTAGAACTTAATCAACAGCTAGTTAGCATTTAGCATACTAACCACTTAGCTGCCTAAAGCCGCGTTGCATGCTAGTAGCAGACTTTCCTACTGTACGTAGCGACTTTGGTAAGTGAGTGGATATTTTACGTAACGATGTTGTGGACTCATTATCATGCTAACAATTGCTAAGTGACTAGTGAGAAAATATTTGGTTGTAGGTTCCTCATCATTAAGAATTAAAACATGGACTCAACCACAGGAAGTGGCCCAGTTTGAAGTGTTAAATGAAAAAAAAAAAATGGAACACAGAATTTGGATCTTTGAGGTTTTATGGAAGTTAGCATAGCGCCACAGTAGCATATGGTGTTGCTGGACTCTGGGAATTCTCCCTAGGTCTCATTTGGATGCGTTTCATTCAGGTCTCACGCTCGGCGGGAAGTGAGTAAGGGGATGTGGGACTGTAGCGAGGACGTCCAGATGGCAGACACATCATCAGTCCGCGTTTCCGCTTCATCACACTGAGCTTGGAGTGGAAATATCCTTCACATCTGTTCAGGTCAGAAGGGTCCGTGTTACAATTTTATATAGAGAGAAAGAAAAAAATAATAGTAAGAATTCACAAGGACATGGAAGGTAAACTAGTGTCTTCAAAAAGAATTTGTCTTCATGCTTGAGAAATAATTGAGCAGTAAGATAAAAAAAAATCTAACAAAAACATATATAAATTATACAGGGCAGCTGTAAAGAAGACGAGAAAGATGGTTCCATTCCAACGTCGTTAGCTCTTCAGGATCGATGGTGATGTATTTGTGGTGACTGTGAAAAGAGATGAGTGTGTGTGTGTGTGTGTGAGTTTATTAGTGAATTAACGGAGAGATCAGGTTTCTGTTCCTCTGCGGTTCCTGAATGATCCATCACTCCATCTGCCTCATGATGAATGCTTTATCAGCTCTATATTCACATGCTCACACACACACACACACCCACGCACACACCCACCCACGCACACACACACACACACACACACACACTGTGCACCACTGTGTTATTTTCCCCCCACCACAAATACTTTTTATCATTTGTTAAAAATTGACCGCCCAATTAAAAACCATTATTTCATTTACGGCGGCGCGGTGGTGTAGTGGTTAGCACTGTCGCCTTGCACCTCCAGGGTCTCGGTTCGATTCCCGGCCAGGCTCGATTCCCGTCTCTGTGTGCATGGAGTTTGCATGTTCTCCCCGTGCTTGGTGGGTTTCCTCCCACAGTCCAAAGACATGCAGATTAGGCTAATTGGCGTTCCCAAATTGACCATAGTGTGTGAATGAGTGTGTGTGTGTGTGTGCTCTGCGATGGATTGGCATGCTGTCCAGGGTGTACCCTGCCTCGTCTCCTGAGTCTCCTGGGATAGGCTCCAGGTCCGCGCGACCCTAAATACAGGATAAAGCGGTATAGAAGATGAATGAATGAATGAATGAATAAACCTTGACTGTATTTTACCTAAATTATAGAAGATGATGAATTATTTCATTTACATAAACAGAGACACACCCACAATTCCCTTTATGGCTTCAAGGCATACCCGTTTAGTGACCCACATTCGCCCACATTCCTTCTGATGCTTAGTGCACTAGAAACACATTTCCATATATGGACACAAAGAGGGACAACATTGCCATATATGGTATGCAAGCTTAATCGAGTCAGAGCCATGCTCTTTTGTACTCAGAACTGCCATTATTCCCATATATGGACAAACTTATATTCCAATAGCCACAACTTTTCAGCGGTGTCTTTATTACCATATATGGTCTTAAAGACACGCCTACATTTTCATCAAGTCCTGATTCAGAACTGCCTCAATTTCTATATATATGGACACGAAGACATTGACATACAGTATAATCTCTATTTCGTGTATGAAGTTAAAGACACGCCCTAATTTCCACATATGGCCTCAGAGAGAGTTTTCATGCCACACCAGTACAGAGTTAAGTTTGTTTCCATATTCCTCAAGACACACCCACTCAAACTTCCTAAACTTTTTTTTTAGCATTAGCGTGATCGAATTAGCTCCATATCATTAACCTTCGCCTAGCTAGCTAGTATTACTACATATCAATAGTATACTGTAAATATACCTCTGATGCATATCTTGGTAGTTTCTCTCGCTTCCCTTCAGTCTAAAAGGGTTTGAGGTGTTAACGCAGGAGCTTGACTTTCCCCACAGACCTGAGTTTAGCGTGCTAATCGCTGTGATATTTACTTCTAGCTGCAGCACTGCGCTGTTTCGGTGCGACGAAGAACAAACACGGATTTAAACTCACCCACTCAGCACATTTTAATGTCACCGCACATTTTAATTCACATTTCATTTCACACGCGCGGCACACAGAACGAGGTGCATAATCGCTGTCTTAATGAATAAACATGGCTCCTGTGCACTTTCTCTCAAGAACCCAGCACAACAGTTTGAGCATGTCTCATTGATCTGACAATATACATATAAATATAAGAGGGGTCTGGGGCGGCACATTAGCTAGCTAATGTAGTTTAGCCCATTTATCAGTAGCAAGCTAGTCATAAATTGTGAACACCAGCTGGCTGTAAACTTTATATATTTGGTAAGAACCTTTGAATCTCCTACATTCTACTAAGGAACACTATGCTACGATTCATGAAATGAAAAATGGCTGATGTTTTACTAAGCATGCTAATTGGGAAAAGCTAGCACTTGCGATGAACCCCAGCACTAGAATCATATATCATTGCAGATACACTACCTCAGATATAAGCATTAACATTTTGCACATAGCCTTAATATAGCCAGCTAAATAGTGAGTTAGAAAGCTAACACAGCAGCATTGTTTTTCATTTTGTTTTCACAATGCCGTAGCGTGCACAGGGGAAGGAATAGTATTAGAGCGCTAGAAAAAGCACATACACCCACACACAGATCATTGTTGTCAGTTTAGTACATAGCCTTGGGATACAAAATTATGCAAATGAATGCATATTTATTTTTGGGTGACTGATATGGGGCGTCACTAATTAATGATGTCACAGCGAGCTGAAACGCGTCATTAGATCCAGTTGGTGTCCCTCCCGGCAGCTGAGAGTTCTGGGCAAAAGCTGAGGGACTAATAAAGCGTGTGTCTATGTGTGTGTTCTCTACAGGTGAGCACCTGCGCGTGTGTTCTCAGGGGTACACGTGTTGCAGTGCGGAGATGGAGGACGCGATCACACATCGCAGTAAAGTCGATCTCGAACGCCTGATGGAGGAGAGCAGCAGCGCCCTGAGAACCGTCTTCACCACCAAACACAGGAAGTTTGACGGTGAGACACAGGAAGTCATGCTTCTGTCTTCCTGTTAGCATGCCTAAATGTGGCAGTCAGTGTGTTTTACAATGTGTCGGCATATATTTGTTTGAGATTTTAGCATTGCCTGAGCTTTATGTTAGAGTGCGTCATGATGCATTATGCTGTGTTGGTGTCAAGAACAGGATGTATTAGTACATGTTGGAATTTCTATTAAAGTGTCCAGGTAAATGTAATTGGGTTGCTACAGTGTGTTTATGAAAAGGTGTGTAAGGGAGTGTTAGTGTGTTAATATTTTTACTCCACCCCTAAATGTAACCTGACTCCGCCCATCTTCTACTCCCTCGATGACTTGTATTCCCCCATTACTTGACTCTGCCCAGATCCTATTCTCACTATCACCTGACTCCTCCTACCGTCTATTCTCCCCAACTTGTGACACCATCCACCTTCGATTCCATAATCCAACTATTATCCTCGTGACCTGACACCATACACATTCTATTCTCTCCATCACCTGACGTTGCCCATCTGCCATTTACCATGACCTGACTCCGCCTACCTTTAGTTCTCCCACTTTCAATTGTCCATCATCCACTCAGCCCACCTTCTACACTCCCCATCACCTAACTCTGCCCATCCCTCTACATTTACATTTACATTTAGGCATTTGGCAGACGCTCTTATCCAGAGCGACTTACATTTTTATTTTATTACACATCTGAGCAGTTGAGGGTTAAGGGACTTGCTCAAGGGCCCAACAGTGGCAACTTGGTAGTTGTGGGGTTTGAACCTGGGATCATCTGAGATCCTCTACACTCCCCATTACCTGACTCCTCCCACCTCCTATTCTGCCCAAGACCTGACTCCATCCACTCTCTTTATTAGTGGACTCTGCCCAACCTTCTATTGTCCCCATTACCTGACTAGAGTCAAAGAAGCAGAAGAGTAAGAAAAGCAGAATCACTGAATGGGAAAATAGTAGCTGTGTGTGTGTGTGTGTGTGTGTGTATATAGCTTTTCCTGACATCACAGCTGGAAACCACAGGCAATGTGTTTCTTTTAAAACCTTCGAGTACTTAACGTCAGACTCGACTTACACACCTAAGAGATAATCCTGCAGCTGTGTGTGTGTGTTTGTGTGTGTGTACTTGTACATGGGTGTTTAACTGTTTATGAGCTTGTGTAAGAGAGCGAAAGAGAGAGAGAGATAAGGGCACCCTAATTCCAGTGACAGCCTCAACCCGAGGCTGTGAAGTGTGACGTGCACATAAAACCTTTCGGCTTCCATAAAGCGCTTTGTGTTAGGAGCTAGCATGGGGATCCAGGCTAAAAACTCACACAGGGAACGGGGAACTCCGCAGAGGACAGGGGTTTGATTAAAATCCTGTGGAATTGAAAACGACAAGTGTTAATGGTGCGGCGAGGCGTTGGCGGACTCGATGCGGTTGAGCGCTAGTCTAGAACATCCCGCTAATGTGAAGAGACGGCTCGCTAAAGCGTTGATGGCGCTAATGCACAACGGCTATGTGGATCTTATTAATTAGTTTTATTCCAGATGATATGCGCGTGGTTTGTTTGGGGAAGGGTCAAGGTGGCCATTTTGTGACACACCATTGTTTGAGCAAACCATTTCCTCTCATTAGAAGCGTGAGAGTTTAACTGGATCAAATCTGCCATCACCTTCCTGAGGGAGTTTGACATAACCCCTTGATAGCTTGATTCTAACCCCCCACCCCCCCCACCCCATCCTTAATTCTCTTACCACCCCTTGCTCTAAAACTCTTGCTTTAATTCTACCTTTCCTTAAATGCCCCTCCCCCCCTTACTCCGACCCTGAGCATCTGACACCACCCATCACACTAGCACCACCTCTATGCCTTCACGTATGTCACACTTAGTGACTCGCATGGGACAAACAAGATAACATTCTCATCATCTCGATTAATAACATACATCATTAATTATACCCATATTGTGCATTTTAAATGTTCACACCTAAAATTCATAAATAATCAGCGTTAATATGATTGCTAGCGGAATCATATCATAGCCTTGTTGCTTGAAACACGAAACACACACACACACACACACACACCCACACACACACACAGACACATGTAGGTTCATGCAACACAGAGTTTATCATAGCGATGGGCCCAGCAGGTTTGACATCTAATCCTCGGAAAGCCCTTCAGCTCAGCAGGTGAGTATCGATTGGGCGGTTTGTGCTCTCTTAGCCAGAGCAGCGTCAATGATGGATTTCTCGCTCTGCGGATGAAGGAAGGATGAGCACATGAACTCCATCTTTTCTCTGACAAACCAACCATTCGTATACTTACTGAAGTTGGGCAGAAACTAAAATAAATGTCCAGCCTGATTTTACAGCTGATTCACCCACAGAAGATAAGAGCTGATGGCTCATAGTAGTCTGAGGGTAAACGTGTGTAGGTAGAGTTTATTGGATGGTGTGACCAGGTAAAGAAGTGTGGGTGGATATTATTGGGTGGTGTGAGCGGGATGAGCAAGTGTAGGTAGATATTACTGAATGGTGTGACCAAGTAAATGAGTGAAGGTAGAGATTATTGGATGGAGTGAGAGTCAAAACAAGTGTAGGTAGATACTGTATGATTTAATGGTGTGACTGGGTAAACGAGTGTAGGTGAGATTATTGGATGGTGTGAGATGGTAAACGAGTGTAGGTAGAGATGATTGGATGGTGTGAGATGGTAAACGAGTGTATGTAGAGATTATTGGATGGTGTGAGATGGTAAACGAGTGTATGTAGAGATTATTGGATGGTATGAGACAGTAAACGAGTGTAAGTAGAGATTATTGGATGGTGTGAGATGGTAAACGAGTGTATGTAGAGATTATTGGATGGTATGAGACAGTAAACGAGTATATGTAGAGATTATTGGATGGTATGCGATGGTAAACGAGTGTAGGTAGAGATTAGTGGATGATGTGAGATGGTAAACGAGTGTAGGTAGAGATTATTGGATGTGTGAGATGGTAAATGAGTGTAGGTAGAGATTATTGGATGGTGTGAGATGGTAAACGAGTGTAGGTAGAGATTATTGGATGATGTGAGATGGTAAACGAGTGTAGGTAGAGATTATTGGATGATGTGAGATGGTAAATGAGTGTAGGTAGAGATTATTGGATGGTATGAGATGGTAAACGAGTGTAGGTAGAGATTTTTGGATGGTATGAGACAGTAAACAAGTGTAGGTAGATATGATTTAATGGTGTGACCAGGTAAACGAGTGTAGGTAGAGATTTTTGGATGGTATGAGATGGTAAACGAGTGTATGTAGAGATTATTGGATGGTGTGAGATGGTAAACGAGTATATGTAGAGATTATTGGATGGTGTGAGATGGTAAATGAGTGTAGGTAGAGATTATTGGATGGTATGAGACAGTAAATGAGTGTAAGTAGAGATTATTGGATGGTGTGAGATGGTAAACGAGTATATGTAGAGATTATTGGATGGTGTGAGATGGTAAATGAGTGTAGGTAGAGATTATTGGATGGTATGAGACAGTAAACGAGTGTAAGTAGAGATTATTGGATGGTGTGAGATGGTAAACGAGTGTAAGTAGAGATTATTGGATGGTGTGAGATGGTAAATGAGTGTAGGTAGAGATTATTGGATGGTATGAGATGGTAAACGAGTGTATGTAGAGATTGTTGGATGGTGTGAGATGGTAAACGAGTGTTTGTAGAGATTATTGGATGGTGTGAGATGGTAAACGAGTGTAAGTAGAGATTATTGGATGGTGTGAGATGGTAAATGAGTGTAGGTAGAGATTATTGGATGGTATGAGATGGTAAACGAGTATATGTAGAGATTATTGGATGGTGTGAGATGGTAAATGAGTGTAGGTAGAGATTATTGGATGGTGTGAGATGGTAAACGAGTATATGTAGAGATTATTGGATGTTGTGAGATGGTAAACGAGTGTATGTAGAGATTATTGGATGGTGTGAGATGGTAAACGAGTGTATGTAGAGATTATTGGATGGTATGAGACAGTAAACGAGTGTAAGTAGAGATTATTGGATGGTGTGAGATGGTAAACGAGTGTAGGTAGAGATTATTGGATGTGTGAGATGGTAAATGAGTGTAGGTAGAGATTATTGGATGGTATGAGATGGTAAACGAGTGTATGTAGAGATTATTGGATGGTGTGAGATGGTAAATGAGTGTAGGTAGAGATTATTGGATGGTGTGAGATGGTAAACGAGTATATGTAGAGATTATTGGATGGTGTGAGATGGTAAACGAGTGTATGTAGAGATTATTGGATGGTGTGAGATGGTAAACGAGTGTATGTAGAGATTATTGGATGGTGTGAGATGGTAAACGAGTGTATGTAGAGATTATTGGATGGTGTGAGATGGTAAATGAGTGTAGGTAGAGATTATTGGATGGTATGAGATGGTAAACGAGTATATGTAGAGATTATTGGATGGTGTGAGATGGTAAATGAGTGTAGGTAGAGATTATTGGATGGTGTGAGATGGTAAACGAGTATATGTAGAGATTATTGGATGTTGTGAGATGGTAAACGAGTGTATGTAGAGATTATTGGATGGTGTGAGACGGTAAACGAGTGTATGTAGAGATTATTGGATGGTATGAGACAGTAAACGAGTGTAAGTAGAGATTATTGGATGGTGTGAGATGGTAAACGAGTGTAGGTAGAGATTATTGGATGTGTGAGATGGTAAATGAGTGTAGGTAGAGATTATTGGATGGTATGAGATGGTAAACGAGTGTATGTAGAGATTATTGGATGGTGTGAGATGGTAAACGAGTGTAGGTAGAGATTATTGGATGGTGTGAGATGGTAAACGAGTATATGTAGAGATTATTGGATGGTGTGAGATGGTAAACGAGTGTATGTAGAGATTATTGGATGGTGTGAGACGGTAAACGAGTGTATGTAGAGATTATTGGATGGTGTGAGATGGTAAACGAGTGTATGTAGAGATTATTGGATGGTATGAGACAGTAAATGAGTGTAAGTAGAGATTATTGGATGGTGTGAGATGGTAAACGAGTGTAGGTAGAGATTATTGGATGTGTGAGATGGTAAACGAGTGTAGGTAGAGATTATTGGATGGTGTGAGATGGTAAACGAGTGTAGGTAGAGATTATTGGATGTGTGAGATGGTAAACGAGCGTATGTAGAGATTATTGGATGGTGTGAGATGGTAAACGAGTGTATGTAGAGATTATTGGATGGTGTGAGATGGTAAACGAGTGTATGTAGAGATTATTGGATGGTGTGAGATGGTAAACGAGTGTATGTAGAGATTATTGGATGGTGTGAGATGGTAAATGAGTGTAGGTAGAGATTATTGGATGGTGTGAGATGGTAAACGAGTATATGTAGAGATTATTGGATGTTGTGAGATGGTAAACGAGTGTATGTAGAGATTATTGGATGGTGTGAGATGGTAAACGAGTGTATGTAGAGATTATTGGATGGTATGAGACAGTAAACGAGTGTAAGTAGAGATTATTGGATGGTGTGAGATGGTAAACGAGTGTAGGTAGAGATTATTGGATGTGTGAGATGGTAAACGAGTGTAGGTAGAGATTATTGGATGTGTGAGATGGTAAACGAGCGTATGTAGAGATTATTGGATGGTGTGAGATGGTAAACGAGTGTATGTAGAGATTATTGGATGGTGTGAGATGGTAAACGAGTGTATGTAGAGATTATTGGATGGTGTGAGATGGTAAACGAGTGTATGTAGAGATTATTGGATGGTGTGAGATGGTAAACGAGTGTATGTACAGATTATTGGATGGTATGAGACAGTAAACGAGTGTAAGTAGAGATTATTGGATGGTGTGAGATGGTAAACGAGTGTAGGTAGAGATTATTGGATGTGTGAGATGGTAAACGAGTGTAGGTAGAGATTATTGGATGGTGTGAGATGGTAAACGAGTGTAGGTAGAGATTATTGGATGGTGTGAGATGGTAAACGAGTGTAAGTAGAGATTATTGGATGGTATGAGATGGTAAACAAGTGTAAGTAGAGATTATTGGATGGTATGAGATGGTAAACGAGTGTATGTAGAGATTATTGGATGGTGTGAGATGGTAAATGAGTGTAGGTAGAGATTATTGGATGGTGTGAGATGGTAAACGAGTGTAGGTAGAGATTATTGGATGTGTGAGATGGTAAACGAGTGTAAATAGAGATTATTGGATGGTGTGAGAGAATAAACAGGTTTTGAAGCAACAGTGTTGATTTATTCCACTTATTCCAGGATCGCTCTGCACAGGGCAAAAATGTTATGTTATGGAAAAGTCACCAGATGCCAGTTTTCTACAGAAGCCCTTTAGCACGGGGTGATTTTATACATACACCTCTGTAAGAGTGCGAAACAATTTTCGAGTAGATGAATGTATTCTTTTTTAAAATAAATCCCCTCATTTTAGCATATGAAAGCCAGAGAGACCATGCATGTTAAGTGGCACTAAGCTTCCCAGTGCTGTGAGTTTGTGTGTGTGTGTGCGCGTGAGTGTGTATGTGTGTGAGTTAATTGTCTGAGTGAGCTTCGAGAGGAGAGCACTCTGGGCCGGTGATGATGCCTCTCTCTACCACCGCACCCCCACTTCATCACGAGATTGCTGTGGAGTGTCGCTACATGTTTAGCATGTTTATATAAGTGCTTTATATGATGAAGGTGGTGGAGACAAGTGTGGGGTCAACAAGCAACACGACAATCACGTCTTTAATGGTATTACTCACTGCAGAACAATACGAGATGGGAGATGTGATGAGTATAGCTATAGACGTGAGAAAAAATAAGACACGAAAGAAAGAAAAAAGAAAGAAGGATAATCAGTGTTATGTGTGAGTGTCTGGTGTCTTCATGGCTTATTTCTGACTCATTCTGCTCTTATTTTAAGGCTCTTTACACTCTCACTTTACACTTCTCTCTCTCTCATATACTGTATATGATTTCATTTGTGCTAAAAGATCTCAAAAAGAAACGCATCATACCACGATCCAAAGAAATTCAAGAACAGTTGAGAAATAAAGTAACTGAAATGTATCAGTCTGGAAAGGGTTACAAAGCCATTTCTAAGGCTTTGGGACTCCATTAAACCATGATCAGAGCCATTATCTACAAATGGAGAAAACTTGGAACAGTGATAAACCTTCCCAGGAGTGGTCGGCCCACCAAAATTACTCCAAGAGCACAACGACGACTCATTCCAGAGCTCATAAAAGAACCCAGAACGACATCTAAAGAACTGCAGGCCTCACTTGTCTGAGTTAGTGTCAGTGTTCATGATTGACAATAAGAAGGAGAGACTGGACAAAAATGGCACCTATTCCAAGGTGAAAGCAACTGTTGACCAAAAAGAACACAAACGCTTGTCTCATATTTGCCAAAAACATCTTGATTATCCCAAAGACATTTGTTCAAATATTCTGTGGACAGATGAGAGAAAGGTGGAACTTTTTTGAAGGTTTGGCGTAAAACTAACAGAGCATTTTATAAAAACAACATCATACCAGCCGTGAAACACGGTGGTGGTAGTGCGATAGTCTGGGGCTTTGCAGCTTCCATAATGGATGGAACAATGAAAATCCTGTAGGTGAATATCCGGCCATCAGTTCATGACTTCAAGGTCAAGTTCACTTGGGTTATGCAGCAGGACAATGATCTGAAGCACACCAGCAAGACCACTTCTGAATGACTAAAAAAAAAAAGGTTTTGGATTGGTCTAGGCGAAGTCCAGACTTAACTCTGATTAAGATGCTCCAAAACAATTCTGCATAGAAGCATGGGCCAAAATTCCTCCTTAGTGATGTTAAGGACTCATTGCCAGTTATCACATATGCTTGATTGCAGTTGTTGCCACCAATGGTAGTACAACCAGTTATGAGGTTTACGGGCCAAATAGTGTATTTTCACATAAATAGTGTATTTTCATACTATGGGCCAGAAAGGTTTGGACAGCTGTTTTTCCTCAATACTTGAAATCATCATTTAAAAAAATGTTTACTCTATTTACGTATACTGAAGTGTCTAGATAGAAGGAACTGGTCACATGACACACTTCAGCCTGGTCGTCTATGCATTAGGTAACTCTGGCCTTTCCTAGCGCTTCGGCCATGCTTTTGATTCCATAAGACATGAGAGTCCCACACATTCTGAGCATAGTGTGTGTGTGTGTGGGAGCCGTGCTGAATCACAAGACTGTTGACATCACAATCCTCTCGGTCATATGAGTGGGTGCTCAGCTCGCACTCTACACTCGTACTAAAGGAGAAGGTTAGAATTTGAAAGTGAAGGCCAGCGGTAAACATCAGGTAACTGGACTTGTGCAAATTGGGGAATAGCAGCTTGTTCAATACGCTACACCTCACTCAAACCCACTCACGAACATTTCTCGTAATCGAACCCAACCCCTCACTTTAGCCCCGCCCTTAGTATGACCACACCCACACTCTGTCTCACTCAAACCAGGTCACAAGCTGTAGTCGCCTCTTATCTCGGGTGATAAAGTGAAGCAATAAGCTCTAGACGCCCGACACGTCTTGGCTGAGCGGCTTCGTTCGGGGCTAGTGGGAGATTGTTTGGCTGGAGCGTCACTTTCAGGTGTTCCAGTTCATGTCGCTGCCATCTGTGTTCAATTTTACGAGCACATCTCCTCAGAGTGCGACAGAGGCGCAGTTAATTTCACCTAAAATGCACTTCTAGGCGTAGGAACACAAGACAAGGACTTTAGCAGCCTTACAGACGATTTAATAACCTCGGATTTCAACGGCAGGGTCTGTGAAGGTCCTGCAGGGATTCTTGGGCGAGATTGTCGAGAAGAAGAATAAACACAGCTTTTTTTTCTAAGCTTTCCGAATATAATAACGTTCCTGAGAAATTTGAAAGAGTCACAGTCCTTGAAAAACTCTATGACTTTTTAGAAAATGCATGTTTTAGAAGAACTGATAATGAAACGTTCCTGGTTGAAAAGTTAACGTCAGTGCACCATGTAATAATAAGTTACTGAAAATGAGTCAGGTTTCCTGAGGTCAGAAAAAAGTTCTGGGAATCCATGTGACTATTTGAAGTTCCTGACAAATTTTGTAAAGTTTGTAAAAGGTTTAGAGCTTAAATTGCACGTTGAAAAAAAGATGTTTTTTCAAAAAAGATTGTGGGTTCCTGGTCTTGAATTGCTGCATGTTCCTGAAGAAGATTCAAATGTTCTTGAAAATCAGTGATAATGTTCTTTACTTATGGATTCCTGAAGGAAAGAAGCTTACATTTTGAAAATTGTATTCTAGTTCCTTCAGAACTTCCTTAGGTTCTGGTGATCGAGACGCACCTAAGAAAGGAAGGAAGGAAGGATGGGTGGATGGAAGGATGGATGGATGGATGGAAGGATGGATGGATGGATGGATGAATGGATAGTGGTAGATCCAGAAAGAAAGAAAGATCAAATGAAAGATGAAGTTGATCAGGAATCACAGAAAAAGAAAGAAAAAAAGGAATAAGATCAAGAATCACAAAAGAGAAAAAAACAATAAAATAATTGAATGATATTAATAATCACAGAAAGAAAGAATGAAAGAAAGAATGAATGGAAATAGATCAAGAATCAAGGAAATAATGAAAAAAGAAAAAGTTGGATTAAATACATAAGAAAAAAAGAATAAATAAAAACATTAAAGATTCAATAGTGTATTGAAAAAAAAAGAACAAAGGATCCTAATGAAGATGGAACTAAAGAGGGAAATATGTCATAATCAGTAAGAAAGGATGTGAGATGGAAAAGTGAAGAAAGGAATAAAAGGAAAAGAGAAATGAGTGAAATGGAAATGCTATAGACGTAAAGAGAATGTGCCTTACATATGAAAGTGTGTGCTTTTACAAAAACAAACAAATCGTCAAATCCTCCGCATGTTCAGATGAAGAGAACATCACGGCATGAGGATGCTGCTTGGACACGCCCACTGTCACCATAGCAACCAATGAAAAAGTGAAACACACACAAGAAATTAGCACATCAGCAGTTTGTTGTGAGTCTGGTTTTTTTTTTTGAAACCTGAAACACACACACACACACACACACACACAGTGTACTTCCAGGAAGCGGTGATGAATTATTAAGCTTTGTTGTGATGGAGCGATGTGAGCTAAAGTGAGTGGAGTGATAGAGGACGATCTCAGCGGAGACTTCACCTCCATCACATCTCTCTCTCTCTCTCTCTCCGTATGTCCGTCTGTCTCTCCCCAGCACTAGCAGACAGATAATCTCCACAGATCAGTGTGTAGAGCCTCCACTGGCATTTTATTTATTTAAGCCCTTTCCATTCATCCTCATCCTCCATCTCTCACTGAACCTGATTGCTCTGTGCTTCTTCACTGCAGATGTGTGCTGTGGACACGGGGGTTAGGCTCAGCTCCGACTCACGTGTGTGTGTGTGTGTGTGTGTGTGTGTGTGTGTGTGTGTGTGTGTGTGTGTGTGTGTGTGAGACAGGTTCCAATGAAAAGGATGGAAGAAGGATGGAATAAATAGTATCACAGAGAAAGAAAGATATAAAAAAGGAAAAGAGAAAGAATGAAAGAAAGAAAGAAAGATTGAGTAAATAAAAAGTGTCAGAGAAAGAAAGAAATAATGGTGGAGTAAAACCATGTTTCACGAACAAAGAACAAGATAAAATAATTAAGAAAGATTGAGTAAAGAAAATGTATCACATTTGTATCACAAGTGAAAAAAACTTAAAAAGCAAAAACTATCGAATTTAGTTTACATGCGTGTGTCTGGAAGGAAGAAGGATTGAATAAACAGAAAGAAAGAAATATATCGAAACAGTAAAAAAAGAAAGAATAATAAAAAATGATGGAGTAAAACCATGTTTCATAAAGAAAGAAAGTTAAATAAAAAGCTAAAAGTTCATCTTTGTGAAATTTACTGCCTGCAAATGAATCTGTGTACACTACCCACTTCATGCACACACACACACACACACACACATACACACACATACACACACACACACATACACACACACAGAGTGTGTGTCGTCAAGAGCAACGTTTAATTAAACAGCAGCTAAGCCAGTTACGCTAATGGATAATAATGCTCACTCTGAGATGCGGAGACCACACACACACAGACACACACACACACACAGACACACACACACACATACACACACGGCACGTCTCACTATAAAGCTCCTTCTGTGTGTACTGCTTATCCTTGATCTCCAGATCCAAACTAGACATGTATTTAACAGGCGTAATAAAAACTAGCACTATACTACAATCTGATTGGACGACAGGAGTTCCATGAGTGGGGATAATGGACAGTAACAGTAGTAGGACGTTTCCATTGTATGACTCTGTGTCTCAGGTGTCTTAATAACTGTTAATTACACTAACTGTAGGTCGCAGAAATGGTGAAAGTGTCTCTGAAAGTGCTCCGCAGTACTGAGGAGAGAGCAGCTGCCTGACAAAACCCTCATTCGCAATCGGTCACAGAAGCACTTTCAGCAACAACACACATCTGATAACGTTATGTCATCTTAAACAACACGCTGTCTCTGCAGTAATCACTTCTGAATCTCATCTGAACTCTTCGTGTTCTTTTATTTATGGCAACAAAACTAACTAACACACATCTGAATCCCAAATCCCTCTCTAACCCCTGATCAAGGGCACTACTTAGTGTGTGGAACAAGGGATTGTACTAATAGTACAATTGACCTAAAGTAACTGAAAATATTGTACTGCAGAATACAATTAATCTTAAGCTGCTAATATAGAATGAAAATAGAAATATATCAATTACGCAGGAACATAATGCACTGTATGAACAGTAAGTGTAAAAAAGTGAAGTATAAAAAAGACATAGAAGTGTGTGTGACAGTGTGTGCGGTTAGTCCTCATTTATGTGCAAATGCGCAGTGTGGAAACAAGAAATATGCAGCGTATAGGCCATGCTGTATTGCTGAATATAACTCATGCCTATGACCGCATCACAGCCATGCTGATATTCATTATTATTATAAGTAGTAATAAAATAGTAAATTTGCTACTCGGTTAGTTTCCATTAAGTTCTGTAGTAAAAATAACTCCAGTGTATCCATCACTTATTGCAGACTGATTGTCTGATTGCACAGAGGTAAGTTCTGTGCTGCATTTTGCTGTAATTTTTACTCGGGTGCTGTGCCACCTCAATTACCCCCTCGGGCCGTGGCTCTGGTGTGGATAGTGCCCTGGGTGAACTCCCCTTCAGTGCTTTTAAAAAAGACTGTTTCCTTTAACCTTGCTAAAGTTATGTCATGAAACCCAGGGTATGAAACTATGAAATAAGAAATAATGTTCTGTGAGCCACTGACACAGAGAGCCAAGATAACATAAGCCTTGCACTCACATATTTTACTATGTCCATGAAGTTGTCCTTTATGGTCAGGGGTAGCTCAGTGGTTAAGTCATTGGACTACGGTTTGGAAGGTCCCAGGTTCAAACCCCAGAACCACCAAGTTGCCACTGTTGAGTAGGCCCTTAACCCTCCACTCCTCAGATGTATAATAAGATAAAAATGTAAGTCGCTCTGGATAAGAGCATCTGCCAAATGCCTAAATGTAAATGTCCTCACAAAGAGTTAACTTTGGTATACAAGCTAGCATTATAGTAAACGGGCTAAATATAAACTAGCGTTATAGTAAACGGGCTAAATACAAACTAGCATTATAGTAAACGGGCTAAATACAAACTATCGTTATAGTAAACGGGCTAATTACAAACTAGCGTTATAGTAGACGGGCTAAATACAAACAAGCGTTATAGTAGACGGGCTAAATACAAACTAGCGTTATAGTAAACAGGATAAATACGAACTAGCGTTATAGTAAATGGGCTAAATAAAAAACTAGCGTTATACTGAACGGGCTAAATACAAACTAGCGTTATAGTAAACAGGCTAAACACAAACTAGCATTATAGTAAACAGGATAAATAGGAACTAACGTTATAGTAGACGGGCTTAATACAAACTAGCGTTATAGTAAACGGGCTAAATACAAACTAGCGTTATAGTAAACAGGCTAAACACAAACTAGCTTTATAGGAGACGGGCTAAATACAAACTAGCGTTATAGTAAACGGGCTAAATACAAACTAGGGTTATAGTAAACAGGCTAAACACAAACTAGCTTTATAGTAAACGGGCTAAATACAAACTAGCGTTATAGTAGATGGGCTAAATACAAACTAGCGTTATAGTAGACGGGCTAAATACAAACTAGCGTTATAGTAAACGGGCTAAATACAAACTAGCGTTATAGTAAACGGGCTACACACGAACTAGCTTTATAGTAAATGGGCTAAATACAAGCTAGCGTTATAGTAAACGGGCTAAATACAAACAAGAATTTTAGTAAATGGGCTGAATACGAACTAGTGTTATAGTAAACGTGCTAAATACAAACTCGCATTATAGTAACCGTGCTAAATACAAACTAGCATTATAGTAAAAGGGCTAAACACAAACTAGCGTTATAGTAAATGGGCTAAATAAAAAACTAGCGTTATACTGAACGGGCTAAATACAAACTAGCGTTATAGTAAATGGGCTAAACTCAAAGTAGTGTTATAGTAAACAGGCTAAACACAAACTAGCATTATAGTAAACAGGATAAATACGAACTAACGTTATAGTAAACAGGCTAAATAAAAAACTAGCATTATAGTAAACAGGCTTAATACAAACTAGCATTATAGTAAATGGGCTAAACACTAACTAGCGTTATAGTAAACGGGCTGAATTCAAGCTAGCGTTATAGTAAACGGGCTAAATACAAACTAGCGTTTTAGTAAACGGGCTAAATACAAACTAGCGTTTTAGTAAACGGGCTAAATACGAACTAGTGTTATAGTAAACGGGCTAAATATAAAACTAGGGTTATAGTAAATGGGCTTAATACAAACTAGCGTTATAGTAAACAGGCTAAATACAAGCTAGCGTTATAGTAAATGGGCTAAATACAAACTAACATTTTAGTAAATGGGCTGAATACGAACTAGTGTTATAGTAAACAGGCTAAACACAAACTAGCATTATAGTGAACGGGCTTAATACAATCTAGCGTTATAGTAAATGGGCTAAACACAAACTAGTGTTATAGTAAACAGGCTAAACACAAACTAGCGTTATAGTAAACAGGATAAATACGAATTAGCATTATAGTAAACGGGCTAAATAAAAAACTAGCGTTATAGTAAACAGCCTAAACACAAACTAGTGTTATAATAAACGGGCTAAACACAAACTAGCGTTATAATAAACAGGCTAAACACAAACTAGCGTTATAGTAAACAGCCTAAACACAAACTAGTGTTATAATAAACAGCCTAAACACAAACTAGCGTTATAATAAACAGGCTAAACACAAACTAGCGTTATAGTAAACAGGCTAAACACAAACTAGCGTTATAATAAACGGGCTAAACACAAACTAGTGTTATAATAAACTGGCCAATTACGATAATAACAATGATAATAAGTGTAAACAAACTTTTCATTATATCATAAATTTCATTCAGTTTGTTCATGCTGTCTCTCTCTCTCTCCCTCTTTTCTTTTACACACACAGGCAGGGTGTTTTGTGTTAATGTCTGACTGTCAGGGCAGCTGTCAGTCATCCACAGAGATTAGACTATTCGCAGCTCTGCATCCTGAACTGGACTGTCTAGAAACGGATAAATAGGAAACGTGAAGGGAAATTGAAAAGACTGTAGGTGGAGGAAGAAGGTTTTGAAAAAAGTATATATACAATGGAGATGAAGAAATAAAGGATAGAAAAAAAATTAAGACAGACAGAAAAATGAAAGATGTTTAGATAATTAAAGAGCAAAAAATGAGAATGAAGGAAGACCAATTCAAAGGAGAAAAGAAGAAAAAAAGTAAGCAATAATTTAAGATAATTTAATACAAATTTTAAAAAGTGTATAATTATATGGTATCTCTTTTCTACAGAAAAGTTGGATGAAAGGGAATGATGTGGAAAAAGGAAGGAGAAAGAAGGAACAATGTAAAGAAAGGTAGAAGGCAAAAAGAAGGGAATAAAATAATTAATGACAGTTAAAGAAATTATTAAATAGGAATGGATGGAAAAGGTGTGTGAGCGTTTAAATTATAATAATTTTTTTGTCTCATTATAAATGTGTGTAGCCTTTACCTGGGTGTGAGTCGAATCGAGATGCTGATTGGTTGGTTGCTGTAGTGCCTGTCATGATGTCATTGTTCAACATAGCATCAGTGGGTTTCAATGGGAAAGTTTCACAATTGACTCTGAAACTGTTTAAAAATTTAGTAGAAAATTTCTAAAAACAGAAAAACCTAAAGTTCAGGTCTCAGTGGAACTAAGAGAGAGAGAGAGGAAAGAAGAAGTGTGAAGTAATGGAATACTTGTTTAGCAGACTTGGGATTTGGGGTTTGGATGTTGTAGCTTAGCTAAAGGACAAAAACAAGGGAATAAGGACATCCACGTCAGCCTCCGTGTCTGGAAGCTGGATGAAAGGACAAAATGAATGTTAAATTAGCGTACAAACAAGTTGTTTGCTTTCCCACGAGACACTAATATAAATGCAAAGTGAACCGTAGCCTCCCGATGTCCGGGTGACCCTTTGTCATTAGTGCACGCTTGAATGGTGCCATGTTCGGCGTGATGAATGCTGACTTCACCGTCGGCCCCTTAAGAATCAAAGCTAATCTCAGCTCATTAAAACCCGCTGGATTCATTAGCGCAGAACGCAGCCACCACCATCCCGCAGGAGCCCCGCACGCCCGCGCCCCGGCAGCGCGCTAATTTAGGAACACGCTCTGTTCGTTAACAAGGCTAGAATCAAAGTATCAGAGTTGAGAGGATTGTTAATTACGGCTTCGGTTAAGTGCTGGGAGAAAGGGGTTTGCTGTGAAGGAAGGAGTTTTTGTCCTCTCCTACAAGCAGGAGAGCATTAATCCAAATCAGAAAGCCTAATTACCTAGATTTCAAAATGGAAGTATGGCACACAAGCCTTTCCTGCTAAATTAGCATGGCTAACAATGAGAACAATAAATCCTTAGCTTATTTACTCAAATGCGGGCAGCCCAATCAGTAAAAGCTAAGCGCTAAATAGAAAAGATTCACAATGGCTCACAACCGGTCGTTTGACTTTAATCACATAATCTTTTGGAAATAATTGGAATCTTGGAAACAGCAGGCTTTTCTCAATCCAAATTGGCGGATGTAGGAGTTTAGTTTAGTCATCATAAAGAAAAATGCAATCTTTAAATTTTTGGGCTAATTGCCCATATTTCAAATTAGCAGCACTAGCTTAGCATGCCTAGCTTTTAGCATGAATACAATGATGAACGACAGGGTGGTGTGAAGCTTTAAACATCAGCCTCGCTCGTCTCGTTTTCTTGTCAAGCATGAAGCCAAGAAGACACTAAAAGCAGCTTGTCGTGTTAGCAAGAAACGAATGGAGCAAGGATGAAAGAATCAGTCAAAAGGACGTGTGTGTAATTATAACATGTATGTTATCTAAGGGAAGAATGAAAGAAAGAAAAGACAGGGTGGCTTTAGAATTAGAATAAAGCAAAGCAACACAATTTTACGTTAGCGGCCTGACTATTATGACCGAATTAAAGAAATCATGAAAAGTCTGCCATTCTGGATCCACTATTAAAAGACAAATTACACACTTAAATTCTTATATTAGTTAAAATGTTTTTTTGGGAGCGGTGGCGGGGGTGGGGTGGGGGGTGTGGTTGGGGGGTAGAAGTAAGATGAATGGCTTTGAATGTAATTGCAATTTTATTTGTTCAGAAGCTAAAAGGAAGGATAGCCTAATTACAAAATCATTTTTGGTTGAGGAACTGGTAGCCATTTTGGTTTCAGTCTGCTGGATGAAAGAAATTTGTCCCATAATAAGAAAAGGCTGTTACATTTCTTTATGTAGAAGCATAATGGAAACCTTCGGGCTAATCTGTTCTGCTAGGAATAGATTCAATCTGCAGAAACAGCGGCCATTTATTTTATTTTTTTTAAAGACTCAAACCTTCACGTTGTCCTCATGCCCGCAATGTCACACAGTCACAGTCGCAGCCTTGTAATTTTATCTCTGTAATATTTCCTGTCAGTTGTTACAAAGCGAGCCACCCGGGCGCCATTTCTTTCCCTCGCTGATGGCCAGAGAGGTCTGGCTGACGCGACTGAACCGATAACCCAAGCGTCTACACGCAGATCTGTCATCCTGTCCTCCGTCTCCCTCTCTCCGTCTCCCTCTCTCTCCTTTTCTTTTTTGCTCCCTCTATCATCCGTGGGTGTTCATCTCTTTTAAAAACATGTCGCCTTCAATTAGCGTGTGGCTGTCAGTTCAACTCATGTATCGATCACAGAGATGAGAAGACATGAAGTTCATATTAACGAGAGAGAGAGAGAGAGAGAGAAAGGAAGAAACCGTGTGTGTGTGTGTGTGTGTGTGTGTGTGTGTGCGCGTGAGTGCATGCATTGGATTATTCAAATGTTTCAATCCCCTCCTTCGGCCCCATGGCATTTCTGAGTTGAGATCTTTAACCATGATTCCCTCCCTAACAACATTTCCACCATCTTTAATAGCAGCATTCTATCAAGCTGAAAGCAGCAATTAAGGGGACCAAGCACTAGTAGTTTATATGCCAATAATCACAGATTTCCACGTTTAAACTCGAGATTGCTAAAATGTCATTCGGATTACATCATTCGATCCACATTTTTTTTTCACGGATGCCTTGTTTATTTGTGGTAAAAAAAAGAATGATGATGAACGTTATGAAAAATGATTCCAGATTCCAGAGTACTACAATAATTATTAGTCTTTTTTTGTTTTACCACAAATTCATAATCATATACTGTATGCAAACTAGATAACTAGCTAATACTTTAAATAATCAGAACATTAATTGAACATTTCTGAAACACATTAATCTTGTTAATTTAGAATCAGTAGCAAATTAGCCAGATAAAGTAAAATGCAAATCCAAATTAACCAACTCATGAAATAATATTCCTATATCAAAAACATGCCTATTACATTAAAGCAACATTTTTAGTTACCTTTACTGCGAAGATTTCCATAATGTTACTTGGTGGCCCTTGATGTACTGACTCCAGCCTCACTTCAGTCCTTTTCAAGCTCTCCTCAGGTCTTGAATTGGCTTTGCTTAAAAATCTTATTAAGGCTGCACTCATCCCTGCTGCTTCTGCAGCTTTTTTCTACTACACTTTTCCCTTCTAGTCAAGTTTTCATGAATATGCTTCGATGCAGCTCTCTGCGAACAGCCCTTTCAGTGATGACCTTCTGTCAGTTACCCTCCTGGTGGATGGCGTCGATGATTGTCTTCTTGACAGCTGTCAAGTCAGCAGTATTCCCCATGCACGTACTGTATTGGGCTAGACTGAGGGATACACTGTATTTATACTGTATGAATAGCAATTTACTCAAATATACAGAGATTCTCATGAGCTGTTAGCTGTAAACATCGGGGTTTGGGGAACTTCACAACGGAATGACCTTTTTCATGATACTTGGATTTTTCACGACGCACTGTATATGTCTAAATTCAATTCAATTAAATTTAACCTTCTGAAATGTTTCTACCACATAAGCAGTGCTCTAGTCCCGGATTACAGCTGGTGTTTTTAGAGCATTGCAAGAATATTCTTTTTAACCATTTTTTTTCATGGGTTTTCAATCTGCTTGAAACAAAAACATTTTACTAACATTCTCCTAGGTTACTAACAAAGGTAGAATGCTTAGTAGTCCAGTTAGCTAATTCACTCAGGTCATTATCTAACTTTTACGGGCTCTAGAAAACTTTGCTTCTGAACATGTGCTCAGCATCTCATTTAATATATAATTGTTCTAACTGCTTCTGCAACATTTCTAGCCGCAAGAACATGTTAACATATTCTCAAAAATCATTTAATGGGTATTTATTGTTATTAAGTTTTCCGATATGGTTGTACATATTTGTTTACAGCTTTAAGGAAAATTAACCATCACACAATATAGATTTTCCTTGTACCCACCGCATTGCAGTTTAATGCAAAGTAAGAGAAATCTCAAGAAACTTGTACAAAAAGTGTTTAAAAAAAACTCAAACACCTACAGTAGTACAGTTTTAGACACAGACTGTAATCTCAGGTCCTCCATAATGCATTTCCACCCAACACCCTGGTTGAGCTTCCTGTAACACATCTCCCCCACTGCTGACCTAGAGAATAACCCGAGTTCATCCTGCACCATCTCAGATTTAAACCTATTTGTTAAAGCTGTCAGAGGAATGTAAACCATATGGGTGTAATGTCCTGACATCATGTACTCTGATTATTTTGTGCCTTCTAGCACTTTCATAACTCCGCTATTGTTGGAAGAAGACAACGCTACAGCTGTACCCTGCAGAAAAGCAAATAGCATCATGTCATGCTTTCCCAGTGCTCATGTACTCTTACAGTGAGCTCGCAGGGAAAAGAGAGAGAGAGAGAGAAAGAGAGAGAGACTAGAAGCCAAAATTATCACAATTTAATACAATTAATGAAGGATCTCACATTTTAATGATATGCGAAACTGGGGAACATATTAACAGCTTGTCTTTAAAATATCTGTGTAAACTGAACTTTGTGTGGTTTGATTCCCTGTGACTCTCTTTAGAAATGTCTCCTTTTGTACCTTGCTGGTTTTAATTCATTGGGTTCATTACCAGCTCTGATTTGCGAATAAACCGCAAAGGAATCAGAATCTCTCTTGGCATCTGTTCCTATAAAAAGTGATTCATGGATGAATAGATGGAGGACTGGGCAAATGGACAGACGGCATCGACGAGGGCATCAATAAGCAATAGATGGATGCATAGACGAATTAAATGTGTGCGTGTATATATATATATATATATATATATATATATATATATATATATATATATATATATATATATTGTACTGTATATAGATGGTTTGATGGATTGTAGAGGATCAGTCAGCATGAACGGATGACTAATGGGCCAATTTATGGTTGGTTGAATAAATAGATGGATGGTTGGGTTGGCAGTTGAGTGGACCATTGGACGGCTGGAATGAATAGATTTATGAATAAGAAGGCAGGTGGATGAATCAGTAGTTAGATTAATAAAAAGATATATGGATAGATGAATAGATGGATTGATAGATTTGTAGCCAGATTTTGATCTGAAACATAAATGTATGGATGGATGAATGGAAAAACAGACAGATGGATGGATGGATGGATTGGCAGTTGGGTGGATGTATAATGGATGGATGGATGGTTGAATGGATAAATTGATGCGCTAATAAATAATTATATGTGTGAGTGGACAGATGGATGTACTGTATATATATATATATATATATATATATATATATATATATATATATATATATATATTTTTTTTTTTTTTTTTTTTTTTTTTTTTACTTCGGTTCAGTACTTTTTTTTTCTGTAAAGCTGCTTTGTCCATTATAAGTGCTATATACAGTGGTGTGAAAAACTATTTGCCCACCTCCTGATTTCTTATTCTTTTGCATGTTTGTCACACAAAATGTTTCTGATCATCAAACACATTTAACTATTAGTCAAAGGTAACACAAGTAAACACAAAATGCAGTTTTTAAATGTGGGGTTTTATTATTTAGGGAGAAAAAAAATCCAAACCTACATGACCCTCTGTGAAAAAGTAATTGCCCCCTGAACCTAATAACTGGTTGGGCCACCCTTAGCAGCAATAACTGCAATCAAGCGTTTGCGATAACTTGCAACGAGTCTTTTACAGCGCTCTGGAGGAATTTTGGCCCACTCATCTTTGCAGAATTGTTGTAATTCAGCTTTATTTGAGGGTTTTCTAGCATGAACGGCCTTTATAAGGTCATGCCACAACATCTCAATAGGATTCAGGTCAGGACTTTGACTAGGCCACTCCAAAGTCTTCATTTTGTTTTTCTTCAGCCATTCAGAGGTGGATTTGCTGGTGTGTTTTGGGTCATTGTCCTGCTGCAGCACCGAAGATCGCTTCAGCTTGAGTTGACGAACAGATGGCCGGACATTCTCCTTCAGGATTTTTTGGTAGACAGTAGAATTCATGGTTCCATCTATCACAGCAAGCCTTCCAGGTCCTGAAGCAGCAAAACAACCCCAGACCATCACACTACCACCACCATATTTTACTGTTGGTATGATGTTCTTTTTCTGAAATGCTGTGTTACTTTTACGCCAGATGTAACGGGACACGCACCTTCCAAAAAGTTAAACTTTTGTCTCGTCGGTCCACAAGGTATTTTCCTAAAAGTCTTGGCAATCATTGAGATGTTTTTTAGCAAAATTCAGACGAGCCTTAATGTTCTTTTTGCTTAAAACTGGTTTGCGCCTTGGAAATCTGCCATGCAGGCCGTTTTTGCCCAGTCTCTTTCTTATGGTGGAGTCGTGAACACTGACCTTAATTGAGGCAAGTGAGGCCTGCAGTTCTTTAGATGTTGTCCTCGGGTCTTTTGTGGCCTCTCGGATGAGTTGTCTCTGCGCTCTTGGGGTAATTTCGGTCGGCCGGCCACTCCTGGGAAGGTTCACCACTGTTCCATGTTTTTGCCATTTGTGGATAATGGCTCTCACTGTGGTTCGCTGGAGTCCCAAAGCTTTAGAAATGGCTTTATAACCTTTACCAGACTGATAGATCTCAATTACTTTTGTTCTCATTTGTTCCTGAATTTCTTTGGATCTTGGCATGATGTCTAGCTTTTGAGGTGCTTCTGGTCTACTTCTCTGTGTCAGGCAGCTCCTATTTAAGTGATTTCTTGATTGAAACAGGTGTGGCAGTAATCAGGCCTGGGGGTGACTAGAGAAATTGAACTCAGGTGTGATAAACCACAGTTAAGTTAGTTTTTAACAAGGGGGGCAATCACTTTTTCACACAGGGCCATGTAGATTTTGAGTTTTTTTTCTCCCTTAATAACGTAAACCTTCATTTAAAAACTGCATTTTGTGTTCAATTATGTTATCTTTGACTAATAGTTAACGGTTTTTGATCAGCAGAAACATTTAAGTGTGACAAACATGCAAAAGAATAAGAAATAAGGAAGGGGGCAAATAGTTTTTCACACCACTGTAAATAAACTTGAATGTAAATTTAATTGAATTAAATATACTGTAGCTATGACTGCTTATTTAAATGTAGGCGATTAATAAATAAAATGATGCATACAGTAGGTCTATGGATGGGTGGATGAAAAGATGGACAGATGGATGAGTGGATGAACAGCTGAAAGGATTAATGACTGCTATTTGAGATGGATGCGGTGATAAACAGACTAACCGGTGAATGACTGAATGGATCGACCGAGACATGGATGAATGCTGGCTGAATGAAGTGGAAGCATTGCTGTTATCAGTGTAACAGTGAAAGCCTCAGCTGTGTGTGATTTTTGATAAACAGAAAAAGTCTCCTGATTGAAAAGCTGTAGATGCGGTTCACTTTTTGATCTTCCTCTCATCAGTTCAAAGCTGAGTTCTCATGAGCTGCTGTTCCTGCTGAGCCTCTGGTGATGAACAGATTTAACACTTCCTCCAAGAGCTTATTGCACACCCAGTCTTCTCTGATGTGTTTCCCCTTCTTTCACACTTTTCTGTTCTTTCTATACTTGCACCCTGCCGCGCTCGATATAAAAATGTGATTGTTAGCCCATTGAAATTAATTTCAAATATCAATCAATTCCTATAGTCAATTTTTTATGTAGAAAATAAAATGCTTGCAACATGTCAGTTAAGACCTGCAATGTGATGTGTGGTATTTGTAAAAACTCTCAGTTACTGTATATTCTCAAGTCTGGTGCGATGGTGTTTGCTCTTCTGCAGCATACAGCAGCAGCGCTGTCTCACGCCAACAACAGCGGCGATATGAAAGCGCTGAAAGGCACAAAATAATTCAAGTGCACGATGTCAGTACATTATACCTGTGTACTTTACACTTGTCCATCATGTTCTACATTTCCTGAGGTGATGCTGGTATACAGATGCTGGAGAAAACAGGGGGGAAAAGATTTATTGAAGCTGTGCTGAATGTAGTGCAGACCTCCCACTCACTCAGGCGGTGTTCATCATGTCACCGAACAACATTATGGGTCGGAAAAACACTCAGTGGGTGATTCTCAACGTGTATCTCTGTGACGAAGAACCACATATAGGTGGAGTAACACGTATCAATGAATGAATTGATAGATGGCTGGTTGGACAGTTGGATGGACAATGGATTGAAGAGATGGATGGAAAGACTGGGCAAAAGGATGAGTAAATAAAAAATGGAAGGACGGACAGATGCGTAATTGGAGGTATGGATTGGCAGATAGATGATGGATGGGCAAGTAGATGGATAGATGGACACATTGTGGATTTATGCATGGCTGTACAGGCATTATGGATGGCAGAGCCATTTGGGGAACAATTAAAATTTGTGTAGATGGCAAATGGATAATTGGCTAAATGTGTATATACAGTAAGTGAATAGGTGTGCACATGGGTGGTGGGTGGATGGATGGATTATATGCTGGATTATAGGGAAGTAGATAGATGGATGAATGGACAAACAGATGCATGGGTGGATGAACCCATTGATATGCAGTGGTTAGATGAATGAAGGAAGAGGAAGGTGAATAAAACATTGGATGGATTGTTGGAATTGCAAGGATTGTTGAAAAGACAGACAGATGGATATCCAGGCAGTTGACATGCAGATGAATAGATGGAAAGGTTTTAAATGAAAATATGGATATATTGGAAATGGATAATTGGATAAATGTGTATATAAGTAAATGGATGTGAAGGTGGATAAATGGAGGTGAATAGATGGATACAGTTGAACAAGTGAATAAATATATGGATAGATGAATAGATGGATGGATTGGTTAAAAACAGGCACAGAGATAAACAGGAAATTCAATTAAATTATGGATGGGTCAAATCAGTCGACATGGGTGGAGTCTGGAAGATCAATGGATGGGCATATGGGCATGCAGATGGATGGATGGGTAAATGTAGTTTAATAAAAATGGATACAACATAGGCAAATGAATGTTCTGATGCATGGGTGGATGGATGGATGGATGGGTAGATAAACACACAATTGAGTGAAAGAGAATGGTGGTTTGGATATTCATGAATGGATGAGAAAATTATATATAAAATTATAAATATATGGCATATTGATAATTGGAGTAAGTGGTGTATATGTATAATTAATGTGCAGATGGATGGATAGATAGTTGGACAGGTTATTTGTTGTACAGGCAGTAAAAAGACGGATGAATGGACAAATGGATGGATGGATAAGTTGATATGCAGTCTATAGATGAATGAAGGAATGAATTGTCAGGTTAATAAATATGTGGATGGATTGATTGTTAAGTAGACAGATGGATAGATGCACCAGCAATTGAAAGGATAGATGGATTAGATTATTTCACAGAATAATGGATGACTGTATGGGCATGCAGATGGATGGATGAGAAAATTGACATGTGAACATATACATTTGATAGATAGCAAATAAATAATTGTAGAAAATGAGTAGATGGATTGATAGGTGGATGACTGGATGGATGGATGGATGGATGAATGAGAGCAAATGAATTGATGGATAAATGGATGGAAGATGAAAGGACGGCCCAACAGATGGAGATGTGGCAGTAGATCGATAAACAGGGTGGAAGAATGGGAAGATAGATGATTGATGAATGAATAAATGGAAGTATATCCTGGCAGATACAGTGACATCTATACACAGTCTATAAACATAAGTGGATGTCCAGTTCAGTTGGAGCTGGAAGGACAGAGAGATGAACAAGCAGATGGATTGGTCAAATGGATAATTGGAGACAAATGGATAGGCAGATGAAGGCATGCATAGGATAACTGGAGGAATGAGACAATGGATAGATGGTCTGATGGATGGATAGATCCACATATGGGTGAATGGATGGATGGATAAAAAGATACATGAAGATAATTACAGGGAGATAGATGGCACCCTGCAGCACTGACAGCCTTTAGGGCTATAACACCAGGCACTTTGACTACATATTTCAAAGCGACTTGGATAGATTGCAACCTTCACACACACACACACACACACACACACACACACACACACACACACACACACACACACACACACACAAAGAGTAAAACATTATGGATGTGCTCCATAAACCCACACCCAAAGAGAGCAGTAAAAACAGGCCAGTGTGTTTGCACATTATGGTTATCTGGCGTTGGCTATGAGAGCTCGTTCCTCCAACGTCCCTTGAGGCTGAGCAACCTTGGGTTTACATTAAATTTCTTTCCCTCCTTCGTATCCATCGTCTCGTCATCATTTCCCCCCAGACCTCAGTGCATAATTGAAGCGAGTAAAAATAAAATAAATAAAATGCCACTCAGGATGTCGAGAGAATTCGTCCCAGTTGTGCATGCTTTTCTTAAGCACCCTGTTAGGTGAGACAGTCTGCGTTCTGCGAGACGGGCGGTGCTGAGTAGGAAAAGTGTTAGTTTGCAGGTCAGCAGGCAGATTTCACAGTGACAGGTGAGAAAGACAGGCCTCGGTGAGACAAGAAGCGCTTAGGGAGACATAAAGTGTGTACTGTAATACAGCAAGTCGGGGCGATAGGAAGAAAAAGAGGGAGTGTGGTGAGACAGGCAGGGTGGAGGTGAGACAGTGAGGCAGTGAGACCAGGGTAAGATGCAACAAGACAAGTAGTAATGCAGTGAAACAGGCAACATTTACTGACACATGAAGGAAGACAAAAAGCAGACAACATGTAGTGAGACAGATGGTGGTCAGTCAGTGTTTAGGGAGACAGAAGGATTAGAGGCAGCAGGTAGTGAGACAGGCGAAATGGACTTGGACAGGGTGTGGTGTTCGGATGAGCATCAGTGTTAAGTGAGACAGGCAGCATGTAGCGAGACAGATCCGCCTTCCTGGAAAGGGTAAAGCAGAGGTTTGGCTGCTGTACAGCTCAGATGCTAAACACTAGCGCTAATGCGAACCACAATGAATTAGCGGATCATCAGGAAGCCGCAGTTTGATCATTTTAATGTTTCAGGATCTTTATCCGTCCATTACTCCCCATCCTGACGTCCATTATCCATCTGCGGCCACTCCACGAGCCACAAACTCCACTTCCTGCTGTCAGGTTTTATGCTAATCAGGTCACAGTGATTGAGTGTTTAGCTTCAGCCCTGCGATCGCGAAAAGTTATTTATTAAAATAAACATTCCATCGCGGGTCAGTCGGTTAAATTCTCGTGTGTATTTTTTCTCTCGCAATTTTACATTTCTGAAAAGGTCTTTTCCCTGTAGGGGGGAAAAATAGGATGTTTATAATCCACTTCGTTTCATAATTTAGCGTGTTTAACCCAAATCTCTCTTTTCAGTTCTTAAAATGAAGCCATTTTAGTACACGCAAGCTGGGTATTAAAATATTGGTTCATGTCAAGTGAAACAGATGCTAGCTAGTCTGCTATCCGTTCAATTTCACTCTAAAGCGATTTATAAACGTTTAAGAAATAATAAAGCTTTTAAAGCTTTCAAACGTGACGTCAGGTTGGAAATTTGTCTTCCTTGATGGGCTCTGTTCTGAATAACGTAACACTGGGTGTCAGAACAGGGCTCCGTCCCAAACACATCCTTGTCAGATGGGATTCAATAAGCCCTCGCGCTCCCTTTGAATCTGTTGAGTTATTGCAGCAATGATCTCTAACTCCTCTATTGCATTAGCTACTGTATGTCTATAGCAACATCAAATTATTATGATTTTTTTCTTAGAATGAAGAATTAGCTTTTTTCTTTTTAATGTTGATTTATTTTTAATATTAATGGTTATTACAAACAAGTGAAGAGACAAGAATTCTATTGAAATTAATAGACAAAACAGTAAATTGATTAATAACAATTTTAGGAATAAAGGATTAGATTTTTTTTATAGATTATATATTTTAGAAAAATCAAAAGATATCAGCTATTAGTTTTTATGTGCTACACTGTTACCCTCCCCTTGTACAGCAGATCGTGTATCGGGTGAAATCATTTCCAGCATGTTTATCACAGCTGCGATGTGGGGAAGTGCACTCCGCGGCCTCGTCCAGCTGAAACGCGCACCGAAATCTAATTCCTCTGCCAAAATGCTTTCTGATGTTGTTTTTTTTCCAGTCCGTAGATTAGAGTTGGCGCTGACTCAGGGTTTCACTCCACAACCTGTTACTGTCTTCCTACCTGTTAATAAAGTAGAGAAGGAGAAAGAGAGGCGAGAATTAAAGAGGCCGGGAAACAAGGTGCCTCAATAACAAGGGGACTAGTTGAGCAGGAAACATCTGGATTAAGAAAACACAAAGACAAAAACATGGATATAAAGAAACAAGGGGAGTAGATTCTATTCTATCTATAAGAAAGATAAGAGCAAAAAAAAAGAAAAATAGACCCTTGAGTGAAATAGAGACCAAACAAGGCGAAACTAGAAAAGTTTGGTTGAGAAACCTGAGGATGAAAAGAAGCTTGAAAAGAAACTATTGCAAAACGTAGGGCACATTCACACTAGTAGCCTATTTAAACATCATCATCATCATCATCATCAACATCAGTCCAGTATGGCTGTGTTCCAAGCCACATATCATATACACTAATAGGCTACTTAAATATTATCATCAGCGCAATATGGCTGCATCCAAACCACATACCGTATACACTATATACTGTAGGCTGCTTAAACATCATCATCATCATCATCATCATCATCACCATCAGTCGAGTGTGGGTGAGTTCCAAACCACACACCATATACACTATTTAGGCAACTTAAATATCATAATCAGTCAAATGTCGCTGTGTTCCAAACCACATACCGTATACACTATATAGTCTACTTAAAGTGAAAGTGGATAGATAGTTGGACATCATCCTAATCATCAGTTGAGTGTGGATGTGTTCCAAACCACACACCGTATACACTATATACAGTAGGATACTTAAATATCACCATCAGTCCACTTCATGTGGACCTTATACATACATAAACATCATCATAAATCCACTGTGGACATGTTTCAAACCACAAACCTGTAAACTACGTAGTCCACATCAAGACAATCATCCGTCCAATGTAGACGTATCTCAAACCACACACCCTATACATTATGTAGGCCACCTAAACCCTGTCATCAGGTCAATGTGGCAATGTATCAAACTACTCACACTATACACTGTGTACTCTACATAAACACATCAGTCCACTTTAGGCATGTCCTGAACCACACACCCTGTACACAATGTGGATGTGTTCCAAACCACAAACCCTGTAAACTATGTCGTCTACATAAACACAATCATCCACCCACCATGGATGTATCCCAAACCACAAACTCTATACACAGTCTATGTGAACATCATCACTCCACTTTAGGCGTGTCCCAAACCACACACACTATGCACACATTCAAGTAAACACCTTCAGTCCAATGTGGACATGTTCCAAACCACAAAGCTTGTAAACTATTTATCCACATCAACACAATCAGCTGTCCAATGTGGATGAACTGTTAACTTATAACAAGCACGCCTTATTTATGACATAGGCTGCCTACTGTGGACATGTTCCAAACCACTCACCCTATTCATTATATAGTCCACATAAACCTCATCTTCAGTCAATGTGGCTGTGTTCCAAACTACACCTACGCATTATGTAGTCCACATACACATATTCAGTCCACTCTGGGTGCTTTCCAAACCACACACCCTATTCACTATCTAGTCCACATCGACACTTTCATCAGTCCAGTGTGGGCGTGTCCCAAACCACACACCCTATTCATTATCTAGTCCACATCGACACTTTCATCGGTCCAGTGTGGGCGTGTCCCAAACCACACACACTATTCACTATCTAGTCCACATTGACACTTTCATCAGTCCAGTGTGGGCGTGTCCCAAACCACACACACTATTCACTATCTAGTCCACATTGACACCATCACCAGTGTACACTCAAAAAAATAACTCGTTGAATGAACATAATTAAATTATGGAAAGAATTTCCACCTGATTTAATGGCTTTCGTTCAGCATTAAGCAATTTTGTTGGCCCAACTTAATGTTTTTAGGTTCCGTCAAAGTAATGTTATTAGGTTCATTTAACTTATTTACTACAGCTGCGTCCAACATAATTTAATACTGTTAACATAAATGAATAGGGTTGGTACAACAAATTTTTCAGTTGTAAATTAAGTTGATCCAACTCAAGTAAATTTAAATTTCAAGCCCTGGTCAACAGAATTCTGTGAAGGAAGGAAACAGACAAACGGGATAAAACGGATATTTTTATTTTACACCAGGAGCAACTTACAAATTTGTTGATTTTTTTTTTGATCTTCTCAATTTGAAAAGATGTACAAAACATAAAACACCACAAATAAGTATTAATTAAAAAAAAGAACATTTGTACTTTATAACTGTACGTTATGACTTTTAAATATGACCGTTAGATCCGGTTGGTCAGGAAACTCCTGAAGTCAGATGCAGACAGGACACTTTCAGTCACAAACTCCTGTGAAAAAATACAGAGATAGATATTCAATTAAAATTCATGATACTTAATTTAGCAAATGAACAATATTTATACTTTGTTCCTCTCGCTTCACAACTCATGAGAACATACCGAAACCAGAACCGAACCGCAGATTAAGCACGCACATATAACCGTCTGTATTTTAAGTGCGATTAAAAATACAAGAAATAACTTAAACTAAAATAACGCGACTAAACATCGCTAAACAACAGGTGACATTTATGTTCAGTATTTCATTTCTATTTAGAAAGATGGGAATTAATTCCTGCTTACCTTTTCCACAAGCCCGCCAACGTTTGTCTTCTGTGTTCTCTTCTCACGATATTTCCGGTTTTGCTATTTCCGGTTTTCATATTGACAAGATCTCGTTGGTTTATCTCAACATGATTGAATATAGTACATGTTAAGTTGTTGAACTTCATGCAAATACAACATAACTTATTCATGTTTAGCTTGGAAACATGAAATTATTATGTACAAAACACACATTACATTTTAGTACATGTAACAGGTAGCCATGTTCATTTTTTTGAGTGTAGTGTGGACATGTCCAAAACCATACACCCTATTTACCATGTAATTCACATAAACACCTTCATCGGCCCACTTTGGTGTTTTCCAGCATACACACACTATTCACTATGTAGGCTGCCTAAACAGTGAAAGCAGTCCATGTGTCCCAAATAATGTTCTCAGGCCACATTAGCACCATAATCAGACCAATGTGGCTGTTTTCCAAAAGCACACAGACTCTAATCCCTAAATAAGGTCTATACATACCTTTATCAATTCACAGTGTCCCCAATCATATACCATGTTCACTACATTGATCAAATAAACATCATTGTTGTTCCACTGCGGAGGTGTCCCAAATCGCATGATTAGGCAGTAGTGTGAGTGTAAAATAAACTTTAAAAATATTTAAGTACCACAGAGGGCAAGCACAACGAGAACACGGGATTTGATAAAAGTGTGAAAAATGACTCAGCTTCACATAGATCTTTCACACAGGGCGCCGTGTGTGTGTGTGTGTGTGTGCGAGAGAGAGAGAGAAAAGAGAGAGAGAGAGAGAGCGCTATGGGACACAGGTAATTAATTTTTCAAGGTCAATTATTTTAAAATCATATGATGGCATGCAGTATCCATGAAGTGCCTCTGAGGAGCTGAGCTCACCACGCCCACTGGGGCGGGGGCTTTTCTACACCCATGTTAACCATATGCAAGCCAACAATCATGTGACTGATCATTAACTCACGCTCTCTCCTCTCGTCAGTGCTGAGGTGAGGTGTGGTGAAGTACAACTCATTCACACGCTTCTCTCTGTCCTCTGGAGGTTTTTCTAAACATTATACAGATCCAATAGAGCTACAGTAAAGATTTTCCATTTCCACTGACAGCTGATGATGTCATAGTGTAAGAGCAGCTTGACTAATCAACAGCTTCATTAATAATCAGTCATTATTCACTTTCCTTCCTTCCATCATACATTCCTTCTTTTTCATTTTTTTCTTTTTTCATTTTTCTTTTCTTAAATTTAGGTTTATTTTCTTTGCCTTAATTGTTCCACATTTAATTTTCATTTATTCAAACATTTTCTTTCTTTCTGTCTTTATTTTTTTCCCTTGCTTTATGTTTTTGGTTTCTTGCTTCCATTTATCTCCTGTTTCTCTTCACATTTCATCGTTCTTTCTTTCTATTCTTATAAATTCTTAAATTTGTATTTTTTAATTAAATCATTTAATAATATTTACATTTTTGGTTTCTTTCTTTGGCTCAATTAATTTAATTAATCTATTCCTCTTTTTCTTTCTTTCTTTCTTTTGTTCTTTTACTATTTAATTTATTTTTCGTTTATTTTTCTTTTATCTCTTTTATTCATTTTCTCTTTTATTTATCCTAGTCTTTCTTTTTTTTTAGTTTGTTCCTCTTTGCATTTTTACCCTTGTACAGTATGTATCACCATTTTATTATTTAATTTTTGCTTCCTTTTTCCCTTTTTATTCCTCTTTTCCTTTTTTGCTTGTTTCTTTTTCTTTCCTGTTTTGTTTTTTAATTTCTCTTTTCTTTTGGTTTTAATTTTTATTTCTTGCCTCAAACCATTCCAAAAATCCTTGTCCTTTATTTCAATTATTTTTCATTTACTGTAATTTTCATTTATTCATACATTTTTTCTTACTTTTGTTCTTTCTTTCCCAACTTTGTTCTTGCTTCCTTCCTTGCTTATATTCACCCTTTGTTTTTGATTAAGATCATCAAACACATTTCAATATTATACAAAGATCACCAGAGTAAATGCAAAATGCAGTTTTTAAACGGTGAGTTCATTTATTAAGGGAAAAAAGCTGTCCAAACCTTTGTAAAGGTAATTTCCCCTAAACCTAATAACTGGTTGTGCCACTATTGGCGACAACAACTGCAATTAAGCGTTTGTGATAACTGGCAATAAGTCTATCACATCACTGTGGAGTAATTTTGGCCCATGCATCTTTTCAGAATTGTTTTTATTCAGCCACACAGGAGAGTCTTCGAGCATAGACAAGCTGTTTGGGTCATCCAACAGTATCTCAAACAGATTTAAGCCCAGACTTCGATTAGGCCACTTCAAAACCTTAATTTTGTTCTTTTTTAGTCATTCAGAGGTGGACTTGCTGATGTGCTTCGGATCATTGTCCTGTTCTATAACCCAAAAGCACTTGTGCTTGAGGTAACAAACTGATGGTTGGATATTTTCCTTCAGGATTTTCTGGTAGAGTGCGGAAATCATGATTCCATCAATATGACAAGTCATCCAGGTCCTGAAGCTGCAAAACCCCAGTATGATGTTCTTTTTATGAAAAGTTGTGTTTGTTTCTTGGCAGACACATGCTGTCTCTTGTCTCACAGAATATTTGACCGAAAGTCTTACTGAAAATCAAGAGTGTTTTTTGTCAAATGTGAGCCGAGCCTTTGGTCAGCAGTGGCTTTCGGCTTGCCCCCCTTATTCCATTTAGGCCCAGGCTCTTTCCTACTTTTGAATCCTGAACATCGACATTAACTCAGACAAGTGAGGCCTGCAATTCTTTAGATGATGTTCTAGGTTCTTTTGTGAGCTCCTGGAGGAATTTTGGTAGGCTGCCCACTCCTGGGAAGGTTTATCACTGTTCCAAGTGCTCTCCATTTGTAGATAATGGCCTTAGAAATGGATTTATAACCCTTTCCAAATGTCAATTAATTTTTTCTCATCTGTTCTTGAATTTTTTTTTATATCACGGCATGGTGTTTATCTCTTAGCATCTGTCTCGCTCTTTCTGGCTCTATTTAAGTGATTTCTTGATTCAACAGGTTTGGGAGTAATCAGTCTTAGGTGCTGCAAGTGAAATTTAACTCAGCTTGGGAAGCTTTTTTCCCTTAGTAAACAAACTCATCATTTAAAATTTGCATTTTGTATTTATTTAGGTAATCTTTGTGTTTGACAAATTCACGTTTGACAAATTTGCAATAAAATTTTAAACAGCACTTTTTCACAGCACTGAATATCTTTTAATGTATCTATTTCTATATCTTTTTAAATGTTATCAATATGTCTTTTTAATGTTACTTTGATTTCACATCATCGTTGACATTTCAGTGTTTTATTCAGAAAGCACAGTTTTGGTTTTATATCTCCTCTTCCCACCCCCACCGTCCCCTTCTGATGTGTGTATTAAAGTGCATTTCTATATTTACCATTTCAGCAGGATAGCGTTACTGTTCTGACTGTGAACACAGGACAGCGTGTAAATCAATCCCATAATGCACCATAATGCCCAGTTAGATGAAAAAAAAGGGCCTCATACTTCAATTTGGCTTGACAAATTAGACGGTATTTTTATTCGAGCTGGAATATGGCCGTGTTATTAAAATCGATGGAACATCTCTGCGCATGAGGACGCTGAGCTCGCGTTACCTGCATGTCCATGTATCGATTGCTAATTCTCTGAAGGAATATCGCACCGTCGTCATCAATTAGCTTCTTCTGGACGGAGGAAATTCTCCAAAACATACTGTCTGCACTCACACAGGGGCTCACAGTGGCGCAGCTAATGCTAGCGCTTACACAGAGAGGAGCTAGCTTCCTGGGTACAGCACATGTTCTCTCATTACACAAAGTATTCAGTAGCTAACTGAATAATGTACATACATGTACATACTGTAGTGTGTCGGGTGTGTTAATTGTCAAACATAGAAGTGTTAAATAGGCTGTCTAGCTTACAGTAGCTAATGTAGCTAACAAAAATATACTGCTGTTGATTACAGTAACAAGATAAAGTAAAGTATTTAATTAGGCTATTTAGTTTGTTGTGCAACTTAATTGTTTACTAAATACAGTATATTGAGCTGTTAATGGTCATCAACTAAAATAAAGCTAAAGAAAGAGCATTATCTTAGCTAAATGTTTAATGCCCATCCTGTTTATTAGCTTTATTTTAGCTAATAACCATGAAATACAGGATTCCCTATAATCCTACATAGGTAAAGATGTTATCTTAAAAAAAAAAAAAGGATTAGGATGTGTCATTTCCAGTCACAGTCACTCTTGTATAATTTACCAGAATGTTCCAGAAGCTTTTTGCTTGGGTAACGCAGCCAGGTTTGCCATGTGCTAGCCTGTCAGAAAGGCATCTGTGCCCTGCGCTCGCTGCAGTTCAGCGTCTGATAAAGTGCTACACTGACTGACAGCACGACTCGGCATGATGATGGAGGGATCTGACAGAGGGAAGAGACGGAGAAAGAAAAAGGAGAGAGAGACTGAGACTGAGAGGCGAAATGCAGCAGCAGCTGCTGTGTGAGAAAACTGTGGAAAACTGAGAGAGACAAGTTAATCACAGCACATGCTAATGCAAAGTAATCTCTTCACTTTCTTTACACCTCTCTCTGTCTCTCCCTGTCTCTTTGTCCCTCTCTCTCACTTACCGTCTCTCATTTCATATTTAAATCACCCAAAACATGGCTTATAATTGCAATTACAATAATAAAACAAGTTGTTGAAGAAAACAGTGGCATGCTAATATTCTAGCATATTCCATTTCGCTCTAGTCCACTGTTTAAAGCAGAAATGATCAAATAAACAAAGCATTTACAGATCTGGCCTTTAATTTAATTCTATTTAATTCTATTTTATTTATATAGCGCTTTTAACAATGGTCATTGTCTCAAAGCAGCTTCACAAAAATGAAAGAGAGTAAAAAAAAGAAAAAACTTGTGTGTATGTGTGAGAAACAAAAGTGTCTAGATAATAATGAGATGAATGAATGATGCATGAAATGTCTCTGATGAGCAAACCTTGGGTGATGGCGACGGTGGCAAGGATGTCTATTTCATGTTTGACTTCATTCACATGTCTTTTCAAATTGTTTTTGATTGTTTCTATAGACATATGAATTATAGTGTTAATTATAGTGTTCATTTCGTATTAAGTACTCACCTACCAACGTACCGCCGTGTTACTGGTCAATAAGGCAAATTATTTTATGATCAACATTCAAATTTCCTCCCAAAATAAATAAAAATAAATACAAATAAAAAATAAAAATAAAAAGTAAAAAAAATACTACCTATAATGGAAGTTATAATTATTATTAAGGCTTCACTGCTGACAAATAACACTCCCGAGGTGGAAATCGGCCACCGTGTTTCAAGCCACCGTGCCGCGCCCTATCTGCGGTATGAGGAAGCGGTGGAGTCTCAGTGCGGTAAGGCTCCGAGTTACTGATCAGAAGGTTGATGGTTCATTGCCGCTGTTGGGCCCTTGAGTGTGGCCCTTAATCCTGTCTGCTGTACAATAGTTGACACTGCACTATTGCAGTCTACTAACAAGTATATGTGACAAATAAAGCTTGAACTTAATCCTAAACATGTTTCAGAAAAAAAAATTCATTTTGGACTCACTGGTGACAAATAACTCTACCAAGCCGGGAATCGAACCCTCGAGAGTTGTTCTAAGCTACTTTCTAAACCACTCACTAAGCCGTCCCTCTGTGTGGTACAAGAAGAATAAACCACATCAGCATACTGTAGGTGTTAAAAAACAAACAAACAAAACAAAAACTTCAGTACTGAAACTACACTTTTACCAGACACGCAAGGTGAGTCTCCATGGCAACGGGTGCGCAGTGACCAGGCTTGCGGTCACCACCTGGCACCTGGGGACCTGACCTAACCTGATCACCTGAGTGACGTCAGGGGCGGGTGTGACGTCATACGAGTGCGTTCCCAGAGCTTGACGAGCGTTTTCTTTGACAGACAAGCACTTGAGCTTTAACACGGCTGACGGTTTTTTTGTTGGAAGCCCAGCCAAATGCAAACACACACACACACACACACAATCCCGACCGGAAGTCGTGTTTTTCCAACGCTTTTGCTCATATATTTGCTCGATTTATGCAATTATTTAATGGTACACAGTTACTAAAAAAATGCGAAAAGGGATCCCACGACTTGCCGCGGCAAGCTGTGAAAATGCCCTTCATTACCTGTAGGAGGAAGTCATGTTTCAGTCTGAAGTATTGTGTGTCTACTGAAGCCGAACATGTGTTAGGCGCCCATTGCCAGCAAACGACAGAGCTCATAAACGTGTCAAGCTCAAACTGATATGTATTTATTCTTAATTTTTTTCTCTCCTTCGTTATTATTCTTATTCTTATTTACATTTTACATTTAGGCATTTGGCAGACGCTCTTATCTTTTATCTCATTATACATCTGAGCAGTTGAGGGTTAAGGGCCTTGCTCAAGGGCCCAACAGTGGCAACTTGGTGGTTGTGGGGTTTGAACCTGGGATCTTCCGAACCGTAGTCCAATGCCTTAACCACTGAGCTACACCTGGCCCCGTTATTCTAACGCACCCGCGCGCGTGTGTGCAAAAAGACTACAAAGATGTATGATATATTAGCCTAAAACATTATTGTATCGGCCGCTATGCGGAAGATCCGGGTTCGATTCCCGAAGTGCCGGTTTGTACTAAATGCATGTTTGCAATTGAGATTTTTTTTTTCTTAAGCTATGAAACACATTAGCACTCACCTCACAGTTGCTATAATTTAATGATAATCATAAGCAAAAAGTGTAAAACAACGGATTCACATTTATTACATTTTCACCCAGAGCGGGATTCGAACCAGGGTCTGGACAATTTTATACTACTGTATTATTTAAGCAACGCCACACCACGTGGAAAGCCGCAAAAATGCTTCAATTTCATTGGCTGTCATTGAGTGTCAGCTATTCACGGCTGGCCCGCGGCGGCCAGCCGTGAATAGCTGGAATGCCAATGAAATTGAAGCATTTTCCACGTGGTGTGGCGTTGCTTAAATAATAGTATAAAATTGTCCATGTCCAATATGACCATGTATGACGACCAAATAGAAATATTTTTTCATATACTTGTATACTTTTATATTGTTTATTTTATAATAAAATTAGTTTCGTCTAATTTTTCATCATAAATAATATTTATTTGTATTATATATAAATGTTATTTGCATATTGCATATTTGCAAATATAATATAAATCTAATATATTTGATAGTGATTCCCTGGCTGGGAATCGAACCCGGGTCTACCGCATCGTAGACGAATTACCTACCACTGAGCCACACCAGTGCCCGTGTATAGTTTGATAACCAGCCGTGGTTAGATAATGGATGAATAAATGATTCAATGCTGGACACAAACAGCAAATATGATGATTATTAGAAAAAGCCTGAAGAACGTCGTATTCATAAAATACTATTTACTTAATATGATAATATATATTGTTCATTCATGTCCAGTGGCGGTTCTACACTGAATTGCTCCCCGGGCAAGACTTCCTCCTGGCGCCCGTCAGCGCCACTTGGTCCGGCTTTTAGATAAAGTCCTTCCATGCGCCATCTGGTGGACATTCAGTGAAGCACAACACATTTATTTAAATTCCCGAATGCTACTTACGGGAAGTCGCGGGAAGCCGCGCGCTAAATTGAGGGATCTCGCGGGAAAACACGCGCATCTGTATATGGCATTTTTTTTTCATGTAGCACACTTCTAACATATTTCTTAGCTAACACTATTCCTAGCTACAGTAGTTTGTAGCTAGCACATTTCCTAGTTAATATATTTAGCTATCATATTTCTTAGCAAACAGTATCTCTAGATAGGGAATTTCTTAGCCAATACATGTAAGAGCATTTCTTGGCTAGTACCTTTCTTAGCTAGCACAATTCTTAGCTAACACTATCCCAAGCCATCACATTTTTTTTTACGTGATGCATGTTTTAATATGCACATTTCTTAGCTAGTACATTTTAAGCTAATGTTTCTCAGTGAGCACATTTTCTAGCTAATACAATTTCAGTTAACACATTTCTTAGCTAGTGCATGTCTTAGCTAGCATTCCATTCATTGTTTGTAGGACTGCCTTTGTGCGCGCTATATTAAATGCAAATGGTCTTACTAGCAGCTAGCTGCTAACAAGCTGTTTTATTGATAATTTTATGAAGTTTTGCACACTTTGTCATTTTATTTGGACTCTGTAAGCATCGCTGCCCATCCTGTTTAAAAGATAGTAACTCACGTCATGTTTTCGGGATGATTTTTTTTTTCACTGCTCCCTCCAGAGTGTCAGTGAATTGTGTGTGTGGAGCGCCTGAAGATTCACGCTGGCCGAACAGAGCGCAACGTCATCGCAGGAAGTCATTTCCACGCTCACTTCCATGCTGGAATTGCGTCTGTCGGCTGCTGGCTGTTCAATTTCATGCTCGCAGAGCGCGGAGATAAACGGCTAAAAATACCCGACATGCGATGGGACACGTAGTTAACAAGCGAAGCGGTGTGTGATCGATGGTTTCAGGTTCGGTTTGGACACGTATGATGTGTTCGACCTGATCTATGATCAGCATCACGCAACTATAGTAAGATGCTAACTCATGAGGAACAAGTGTCAGTCTAGTGCTCATAGCAGGAAGCAGTCATAAACATTTTACCTGTCTCTCTCTCTACCTGTCTCTCTCTCTACCTGTCTCTCTCTCTACCTGTCTCACTGCCCTACCTGTCTCACTGCCCTACCTGTCTCACTGCCCTAGATTTTCTGTTTTACTGCATTACCTGTCTCTCTGCCATACTGTATCTGTCTCATGTACTGTCTCTGTATCTAACCCTAACCCCCATGTCTCTCTATCTTATCTGCCCCGCCTGTCTCTCTCTACCCAACCTGTTTCTCTGTCCAATTTCTATATAGAACTCTCTGCCCTACATATTCCAGTCAACACATCTGTCACTGTCCTCAATCTTTTTGTTTGTTTATGTTTGTGCGCACACACACACACACACACACACACACACACACACACACACACACACTGGACACTCGTGAAATATGAATGTGAGACAGGTACATGCCTTAGGCACTGAATGTGTGTATGTGTGTGTGGGGGGCACACCTGTTTTGTGATGAACACACACACAAAACCAATTAAAATGAAAGCAAGAACATCCAATCACACACACACACACACACACACACACACAGCCGGCAGCTTGTCCTGGTTCTCCTCGACTTTCAGTCCTTAATGCAGTGTGCTTGAGTGCGCTGTGAAGTGTGTGTGTGTGTGTGTGTGTGTATATGTCGGGGACGATCATCCACAGGGAGCTGTTTTTTTTTTTATTGATATGTGTTCTGAAGCAGATGTCACCTCATGTTTGCTGGACACAGGGCAGTGACACACACACACACACACACACACACACACACACACACACACACACATACTCTCACGCACACATCCACACTCATTTGCCAAACATTAACTATAAATTTAATATAACAAACTGTTTTCTTCCTTTTAGCAAGTTGCAAGTAACTGCTCGTTTCCCAGAATAAAATAGTTAAGAAGAATAATTAAGATGAATTTTAATAGCAAGAAATAAAGTTAGAAAAAGAAAGATGTTATATGAAAAAGATAAATCAAATTAAGAACATATTATGAAATTTTTTAATAAAACTACTATAGACAGACAATGAAAAAATTAAACAAGAATAAAAAAGAAAGGAATGAAGAAAGGTGGAGAAACAAAAAAGTATTTTAGATAGATAGATAGATAGATGAGGAATAAAAATTAAAATAAAAAAACTAAGAAAGCAATAATAAAATGAAAGAAGGAAAGTAAGGGAAAAAGAAAAGCACTAAAACAGTATAAAATAACAGGTAAAAAAGAAAAAAAATAATACATAAAATAAAGAAAGAAAGAAAGAAAGAAATGAGAAATATTAAATAAATAAAGAGTAATCCTAAACTTAAAAAAGATAAAAGGAAGAAAAGGCAGTAAAACAAAAGAAACTAAAACTAGTTTAAATAAAATGCTTTTAAATAAACAAACAGATAAATAAATGAATAAAAAAGAAATAAAAAATGTTGGTACAAATGGCACAGCAAGACAGAATCAGAAAAAGAATGTCAGGAAATCATCCCTAACCTTTAAAATGGGAAATAAATAAATAAATAAGTCAAATAAAAAAATTTATGATTTAAAAATTATTTAAAAAAAATAATAAATAACGAAAGAGAGAAAAAAAATATATATAAAAGGAAATATTTTAAAATGTTAAAGTTTAAATGTAACAGAAAAGTTCATATTGTACGAACAGAAAAAAAGAAAAGAAAATATTTATTTATTTATTTATTTTTTTTTTTTAAGAGAAATGAAACACCTGAATAAGCAGACGATTGTGTGGAGAGAAAGAATGGCACACCTTCCACCACCGTGATATTTGTTGGGAGTCAAAGGTCACGGTGGTGGAAGGTGTGTTGAGATCGAGGCCATGTTAGAGTGCATGCGCTGACACGCTGGAAAGAGAGATGAACATGAAGCCTCGCTCGCCCTGCCTCAGCACTCAGAGCCAGGTTTTCCCTGCAATATTTATACTCCGTTGCTCATTAATGGCCGCCGTGTCCATATTTGATGTGGCTCTCATTACGAACACTCCGGCAGCAGCTGCACTTCAGACACGCCGTCGTATTTCTCTCAGAGGGGAAAAAAACGTTGGAGACCTGCTGCTGCGTCACCCAGCTTTACTAATCAATCACTCGCAGCGTCTGGGCTGGGGGATCTCTCCGTCTAACGCACTATCGATTATTACTCCAGACTGATCAATGTATATGATTAATGGAGGATTTGATCTCGGAGACTTTCTGGAAGGGCTTTCTGCACTGGGTTAGAGAGAATAAAAGAAAAGGATGGTGTGAAGAAAGAGAGAGAGAAAGGTCACATACTGTATGCACAAAAAGAGAGAAAGAAACAAGAACAGAATAAAGTAGAAACTAATGAAAAGAGCTGAAGGAGAGAGATATACTGTAGGAAAGATTGGGAAAAAAGCTGAAGTAAGAACAAGTGCAGTACTGTATGAAAAAAAAAAAAGCAGAAAGCTCCCCCCAAAGCTTGCAGAACAAGCCTCGCTGTTCCAATACTTTTGGATGGGTTTGTAAGTCTTCAAGGGTGTTTTTTCGCTTAGGCATGGAGGGTACTGTATTTCATCTCTGAGGGCATTTAATCTGAGAAAGCATTTTGCATTTGAGGGTATTTATTATAATCTCCGGGGGTTGTTTTGTGTCTAGTGTTATTTAATCTCTGCTTGTCTTTGAAGTATTTTATCTCTAATGGATTTTTGTCTTTGAGTCTATTTTGTTTCAAAGGGAATTTTACATCTAGTCACATTTTGTTTTCGCGGGTCTTTTATTTCTGGGCGTATTTCATTTGTGTGGGTGTTTTACCTCCACTGTCAGTTTAAAGGTATTTTAGCTCCAGTGGTATTTCATCGCTAAGGGTATTGGACCATTGTACCTTTAATGGCATTTCTCTATTTGGGTATTCCATCTTGTATATTTTATCTCTAGTTTCTCTAGTATCTCTAGCATTTTGTCTCTGATGGTATTTCATCTCTGGGGGTATTTTATCTCTGGGGGTAGTTTACCTCCACTGCCAGTTTAAGGGTATTTTATCTCTGAGGGTATTGTACGTCTAGTGGCTTTTTCTCTCTCAGGGTATTTTATCTCAAGTGCCATTTTCTCTGGAGGGGCACTTTATCTCCCATGGCAGTTTAAGGGTATTTTACCTCCAAGGGGCTTCCACCCCTCTATTTGTATTGTTGTTTTATCTCTAGAGGTATTTTTACTTTTAATGGCATTTTATTTACCTGTCCAGTATTTGTAGCACTGTCAAGTCTTGGATACTTTCACAGAGAAGTAGCGGGGTACACCCGGGATGGGGTGCCAACCTATTGCATGCATACACACTTACATGCACAATTTGGAAATGACAACTGACCTACTGGGGATGTCTTTGGTCTTTGGGAGGAAACCGGAGTACTTCAAGGAAATCCACTAAACACGGGGAGATCGTGCAAACCCCACACACACAGACAAGAGGTGCATTTCAAACGCTTAACCTTCGACGTGAAAGGCGACAGCGCTAACCAGTAAAGCAGTGTGCCACCTTGTTGGCATTTTATCTCTGAGGGTATTTCATGTCTAAGGCAGCTTTATCTCTATTGGACGTTTAAGGATATTTTACCTCTAAGAAAGTTTCATCTCTGAGTGTATTATACCTCAAATGGTGTGAGGGTATTTAAACAGTGAGGGTATTTTATATAAGAGAAAATTTAAGTTATTTTATCTTTGAAGGTGGAATGTGAGTTATACTTTAGAGAGGGTATTTCATTACTTTTATTTTACTACAGATTGTAATTTATCACTGGATGTGTTTTAATGTTTTTTTTTCCCATCCTTTGTTCGTTCTTTCGTTCCTTCCTTCCTTCCTTCCTTCCTTCCTCTACCTTCTCTATGTAATGTCCATGAGTGGACTTTCTAGACTGAAGCTGCTCCCGGAATTACACACAACTGAGCTTCAAGTCTGAAAAGCTTTAAACTGAACCATGCTTCAGCTTTATTTCCTTCTCGTTTTTTATGTACAGCCTCAAACTAATATCATAAACCTTGATGAGATGTCGCGTACCCATGAGTGTTTATTCTTGGCACCCGCCCTCATGTCTTGGCACAGACGTAGTCCTCGGTCCCCTCCCACAGAGAGGCTGTTAATTAGAGAGGCTGCAGGATCGACCAGATTGGCCGAGAGACCGAGAGACCACGGCCAGGACAGAGGACAGAGCGGGCCAGGTTGAGTCAGAGCCATGCTGGAGAGTGCACCACTTTACCCCCCTCTCATTTCCCAGCAGGCTTAGCTCTGAGGTCACATGATTCACACGCCGGTCTGGATGGAGCTTGTGACGGCATCTGCGGCTCAACTTTTTAAATAGGATCTTCCACAAAGACAAGCTGCCTGATCCCAATACTCACCGCCCCAGAGCGGGGACCTCAGCCAAGGGACAAGAAGTCACCAAGCTCACTTCTACACTTCTGCCAAGCACTTCCACACTTCTCACGCGTCTCACTCAAACGGCTGCTTCTTCCCACAAGTATTTCATAATTGTAGAGGAAACTACCATCTCATCCATTTCGCTTATTTTCTCTTGAATTTTTTTTCTTTCTTTAGATATTTTTAATCTTACGTCATTTGTTCCTTTTTATCTCTAGATCTTTTTTTGACTTTTTTTTTTTTTAGCTCAAACTTCTTTATCTCATTTATTTATTTGCTGTAATTTATTGTCTCTTTCTTCCTTTTTTCTTTATTTCAGATTGTATGGCTTTTCACTCTAGTTCCCCTCCTTTACTGTTTTAAAACAAACACGCCCTTGCTTTTTTAAACTTTTCCTTTCTTTTCCTTTTTTTTTGTAAAAATTTAAATCCTACTTTTGTCAAATTTTTTAAAACTTTTTAAACTTAAACTTTTTCATTGTTATTATATTTTTATTATTTATATATGACATTAATTTATTTCTTCTTTCCTTTTCTTTTTTCCTTCTTTGCTTTCTTTTTCATTTATTTATCCTGGCCTCTTTAATTTTTATTTACTTATTTATTTTTCTTGATTTTTGATTTTTTGCCATATTTTTACTTCCTTCTCTCCCCTATTTTTTTAAAATGTTATTTTATTTTTTTTATTTCTCTATCCTGTTTCATTCTTTTATCTTTCCTTATTCATTTTGTTTAATTTTCCTCTAGATCTTATTTTGTCTGTTATATTTTTTCTTCTTTTTTGTTTATTACTTTTTCCTCTATAGCTGCTTTCTTGAATTATTTTATATATTTACTTTATTTTTGTAAATCTTTCTTTCTAAAATGATTTTTTTATCATCTTCTCTCAGTTTTTTCATATTTTGGCCTTTCTTCTCTTTTCCCCTTGCTTTTTTATGTATTTATATTTTTCTTTAAAATTTTCTCTTTTAATAATAGCTTTTTCTTTCTTTTTTTTTTCACTTCTTTTACCCCTAAATTCTAGCATAAATTTTCTTTGCATGTTTATTCATCGTTCTATCAGTTTTTCATTTGTCGTCCTTGTTACCTATTTTGCTTATAAGGAATGAAATGAGTTTACTACGTGTGAAGACATTTTACAGACTGGTGTTAAAGCATGTTACGCTCTTAGCTTCGCTTCTCTTTTCATTATTCAACAGGTACATCGTAGCCAATGTTACCATGGCAACAGCAGCTACCAAAACACCTGTTGTTTTATTTTCTCCTATTTTAAATGAGTTTTTTTCCCTAGAATCGTTTGTACCCGACAGCAATCCTGTGACACTGCTATTAGCGCTGTTGCTAATTGCTAACATACTGCCTGCTTAATCTGGTTGATGAGATGATGGAGTGAAATGCAGCTGAGTCACAGTGTGAAATGGCGCTGGAGTACAGGGGTTGTAGTTTTGCACTGGGGCTATTAGACACGAGTTGATTAGCACTAACCGTGTGAGAGAGGTCGCTCGCTCTGGGGCGGGAAAATCGTTTTCACCTTTGCACTCTGTAATTTTCACGTACGGATGTGTTCTGATACTGTTATTTATTTATTTATTTATATTTTTTCAGTGCAAACATGAAGGAATGTCATCTTTTTCTCCTAGCTCAGAAGCCTGATATTGTTGTTCGTGATGCGAAGGTGCTGTGAGTGAGGCATGGAAGATGTGCTGTCGCTCAGTGACGGACGGCTCCTAGGTCAACTATAAATCACATAAGTGTCTTGTTTACGCTGAGTGACCGCACGTTTCTCTGTCAGCATAACCGGGAGCGTTCCTCTTTGTCAGGGGCAGAAATCATTAGGACGCTGAGTTAGACCTGATAGCATTTTAGCACTGCGCCTGTAGAACAGGAACAGTCTAGTGCAATACCTCTTCACATGCTGGCCTCCGTCACACACTCCTACGGTATATCTTACGTTCTTTCTTTCGTTCTTTCTTGTTTTTTGTAATTTTATTTATTTATTTCCATTTGTTTCCTTTAAGAGTTTCCTCCCTTACAGTACTTATCCCAGATAGCACACACATCTTGCGGAGACGTCTATGCGACGTCATCTTTTTCATCTGGCAGATGTCGCCGAAACGTCCGTGAACGACGCTTAGCCTACGTATTTAAGACGTAAATGAATTAAAACGTCCCTGATCCACTCTTTAGACGATGTTAATCAGATGTGTATACATCTGCCAAATGTCTGATTCATGTCGGATAGACGTCGTTTTATTAAAACACACCCCTCCAAGACAAACGGGATAAAATGGAGATTTTATTTTATATTTAATGTTTTACACCAGCAGCAACTTACAAATGAGGTCTCAATTTGAAAAGATGAACAAAACATAAAACACCACAAATAAGTATTAATCCTAGAAAAAAAAATTAAAAACACCAACAGAAATGTTTTGTACTTCGTTATGACTTTTAAATACTGTATGACCGTTAGATACGTTGGTCAGGAAACTCCTGAAGTCAGATGCAGACACACTTTCAGTCACAAACTGCTGTGAAAAAATACAGAGATAGATATTCAATTAAAATTCATGATACTTAATTTAGCAAATGAACAATATTTATACTTTGTTCCACTCGCTTCACAGCTCATGAGAACAGACTAAAACCAGAACCGAACCGCAGATTAAGCACACGCATATAACCGTCGGTATTTTAAGTGTGATTAAAAATACAAGAAATAGCTTAAACTAAAATAACGTGATTAAACATCGCTAAACAACAGGTGACATTTATGTTCAGTATTTCGTTTCTATTTAGAAAGATATGTGGCTGCTAACGCTAGCAACCTAACTAAATGCCTGCGTCATGCTAGCACTACAGCTATCAGTTTAGCGTTCATTCATCACTTCACCATCTTCGTAACCCTGAAAACATTCTACAGAGAAAGCTAAAAAGCTCAGACATCTTAGCCGTTTCTTTCATACACAGGTGGGGTGGCTAGCAGCTATTCTCAGCTAAATTATCATCCAGTACCTCAGACCAGCCGGAAAGTTTGTGTGTAACCTTAACACGGTAACAGTAATAAATGTTACATATAGTAATAATTTTTCAGTCATATGTGAATTAGGTGAGTGAACATGTGTATACAGACCTTGTATTTAACGCCATTTCCCCTTAAATGTCCGAGGAGGATGAACCGTCATCAGCGGTGTGGGAGCTCAAGAGACACGAAGCTGAGTCACAGCCGCTGAATCCACCGGTGAACTTTGGGGGAGGGGCCAAGCAAACTTCAACCCAGCAGCTGGGTTACACAAAAACTACCCAACTCTCTGTAAATAACCCAGAAAAATGACCCAACAGCGGCAACCCAGCGTTTGGGTAGAAAAAACGACCCAGCATTTTTTAGTGTGTACATGCATAACAAATAACAAAAAATTACATCCCCACTGGGGCCAAGCGAAGGAAATCTTTGATGAACTTTTCAGCATCTCAACCTCAACCTTTCTCTCTTTTACCTTTTATTTTTCCTTTCTTTATTTACTCATCACTTTCTTTTCTCATTTTGCTTTCCTGTTTTATTTTCATTAATTCATTCTTTTTTCATACTTATTCGATTTTTGTCTGCACTTCTCCCCTTTGTTTGTACATTTTCTTCTTTGTTTCTTTTTCCTTTTTTATCCCTCTTTCTTTTTGAATCGTTTGATTTCTGTCTATCTTTTTTCATCTTTTCCTCATTCCACACATTTCTTCCGCATTTCTTTCTTTCCTTCTTCCTTTTTTTCATATCCTTTGATTTCTTTCTCTCTTTATTACGTTTCTCTTTTCTCATTTTGCTTTCCTGCTTTACATTCCCTCTTTCTTTCTTTGTTTCCTTATATGTCACTTTTTTATCCATCGAGTTATCTTTTTTTTTTCTCTGTCCTTTCTTCCTCATTAATCTTTCTCTATTTGTTTTCCTGCTCTGTTGAATATGGAGCAGCTCGTGCCCCGCTCTGACTCGTAGTTTGACTGTGAGTTTGTCTTCGCTCCTTCACGTCTTTAGTCCTACGAGAGTCTTTGTCCATTAGTTGATCTTTTGAAGTTCGCACTCTGCCGGCCAGCGACTAACAGCCACCATGGAGAACACGGAGAATGAAAAGAGCGTGGTGGTCTCTGAAGACCACCCGTCCGTCCGGCCCGGCAATCTGTAACGAGCAAAACAGAATCTGCATAATTGGCGCGCGTCTGTGCGCACACAGCTGTCACTTCCTCCTCAGGTAATGAATCACTGCCTGCGTGTAAACAACAACAGGGGCGAGACGCAAGGATTTGGCAACCGCCAGCTCGGGGCCTTCAGAGCTTAATGAGTTTGAGAGTGATGAAGAGATCACACAGCAGCTAGCAATTAGCAAAAGAGAGGAGAAATTCACAGACGCCAGGAGCTGTAGACTGTACCTTATACACAATTCTTTTTCTTACTGAGCCTTGGGTCTAAAAAAAACACACGCACACACACTCACACACAAACTTTACAGAGGTAGCGCTGTAGCTAGGATGAAGGTATAATTGAAGCTATATCAATACCACTCCATTTCAGTCTATTAGGTATAATAAAAATATGGCATGTCTTTGATGTGACATTAACACGTACATGGAAATAAGAGTGGGTATGACATGAGCCTGCAAGACTCTTTGCCCTTTAGCCAACCTTTTAACTTCCACATTTAGCAGAAGTGACTAACGCCTGTCATGGAGAAAAGAAAAAAGAATGCTATTTCTTACTAATTTTCTGACTTGAGCTAACATGACAGGATTTCTGAAGGTACTTTTGAGCTAATGTTCATGAATGTTCATTAGCGTCAGTCTTAGGCCATGTCCACACATAGCCGGGTATTTTTAAAAACTGAGATTTTTATCTGCAGGTTTATGCTTTCGTCCACATGCAAATGCAGTTTTGGTAATTGAAAACTGAGCTTTTGGAAAACTCCGTCCAAAGTGAAGATTTTCCAAATCGGAGATTTTGGTTTGTTGTAACGTCACCTTGCATGCCGATGATGCCATTGTCTGTGTGCTAGTCTCCTTGATTTGACGTCAGCTTTGTTCATGAAGATAGTTGTGCACTTAAACTAGTGATTGTGTTACCGCTGCTTACTGGACTTGCGTGTATGAAGTTAACGAACAGAGGTGCAGAACGAACTATGGGAAAAAAAATCTTTAATTATATGTTTTTGTGTAAAAACCTAATATAAATCATCTGTTTAGAGTGGGTCTCAGTATTAGACAAATACAACCTCAGACAGAGAACAACATACTGTATATCCTTTTTTTTTACCATGCCATTGTTCCTTAAACAAAAATGAAAACCGTCGAATACTAAATACTCTTCATGATCCACCTTTAGCAGCCATAACTTCCTGTATGACTATTCAATTCAATTCAGTTCAATTAAATTAAATTTTATTTGTATTTCGCTTTTAACAATTGTCATTGTTGCAAATCTTTTGATTTACACAATCAACAGATTGTGTTTATCAGTCTTTCCCATTGCTTTGCTCCATTCTTCTTTACAACATTGCTTCAGTTCTTTAAGGTTTTTGGGCATTCGCTTATGCACAGCTCTCTTAAAGTCCTGTCACTGCATTTTAGTTGGCTTAAGGTCTGGACGTTGCCCAGGTATTCCAAAACCTTCAATCTTTTCTTTTTCACCCATTCTGATTTAGTTTCACTGGTGTGCTTCGAATTATTGTCCAGTTACAGTACGTGACATATATATATATATATATATTTTTTTTTTGCAAGTTTTAGCTGTCGGACAGGTGACTTTACATTTGCCTTCAGAAGACTCTGGTGTACAGAGGAGGCCGTGGTCGATTCAATGACTGCAAGGTTCCCAGTTTGTGTGGCTGCAAAATAATAATAATAATAATAATAATAATAATAAAAAATGTCTGGCAACTGTCTTGGATG
>CM060124.1:26747453-26822453 GCA_030522415.1 Channallabes apus | reverse complement strand
TTCCTCCCTCTCTTACTTTTTATATGTTCTTTTTTCTGCATCTTCTTCCACATTATTATTTATTTGTTTCTCTTTTATTTATATAATTTTAATTTCTTTCTTTTTTTTTCAATTGCTTAATTTCTCACTCACTAACCTATCTTCTATACCGCTTTATCCTGTATTTATGGTCGCGGGGACCTGGAGCCTATCCCAGGAGACTTGGGGCATGAGGCGGGGTACACCCTGGACAGGGTGCCAATCCATCGCAGGGCACACACACTCAGATTCTCATTCAAAAACTATGGGCAATTTGGGAGCAGCAATTAACCTAACCTGCATATCTTTGGACTGTGGGTGAAACCGGAGTAGCCGGAGGAAACCCACAAAGCACGGGGAGAACATGCAAACTCCATGCACACAGAGATGGAAATCGAGCCTGGCCGGGAATAGAACCCGGACCCTGGAAGTGTCTGGAAGGCGACAGTTCTAACCACTACACCACCGTGCCTGTTAAATTTCTTTCATTCTCATTTTTGTTTCCGCCTGTCACTGTTGTCTTTTGATTTATTATTTTTTTTTATACTGTAGTCATCACTAAAATAAAATAGTTGTTTTATTACTTTGTCCACATAATGACACTGATTTAGGAATTTCTTGGAAATCTGCATTCTCCAACCTGACTAAATCTAAACACTTTGCTTCAAGTTAATTTAATGTTTTTTTTCTTGTTTTTTTTCCGGTAAATGGTTTTTTTTTTCTTATGTATTTTTAAAATAAAATTTACCAGCACATCTGAGCTAAATGACTGTGCTCTAAATAGTTCTGTCTCGTCTTCGTGCCTGTCTGCTGCACGTAACTTCATTTCATTGTTAGAGAGGATACGCTGCTAATGGGTCCAACCAAGAATATGATAAAGTTTTACAATGATAGCAACACTAGGTTTATTTTTTCCCCAGCTACGTTACACCAAGAATATGAGAATGTTTCATCATTTAATATATTCTTATTTAGAATGCTTTACAAGCAATATGTCTATATCATATAATATTTCTTTTTACTTTATTAACGCGACACTTTATATAAAACAGTTTACTGACTTCATCAATGGAAATTAAACAACTTTTTCAGGAATGCGCTTCCTGACTTTAAAGCTCTGTAGTTATTTAATAAAGCACTAGACATTTTAAGCCAACGGGCCTTTTTTTTTCCCTCTGTAAGGGTTTGAAGACTAAGAAAATCTGTTATCAGGAAAGAAAGTATAAATGGTCTATGAGGAATCCAGATATGAGAAATTTATTCAAAAACAGAAGCCTCCATATGCTGTAAGATGTAATTAAAGCAATGTTTTAGCAGCTCTTGGTCAAGTTATGAAAATGTGAGAAAACTGTCCTACCATGTCAGATCATAATGGTTTTCCAGCTAGTGTGACATGTACCTAGTTGATAGAAATGCACACGAAGACTAAAACCTGATCTGTAGTGGAAACAGCTTGAGTCCTGAAATGATTTACAGACATTCCACATCTACTGAAAAACCCAGGAGATTCATGCGTATTCATAGCAGCTCCCTGATCTCTGCAAATCGTAGGTTATGTTGCACTTTTTTCCATAGAACATAATGTAGAAATGCAGATAATCCGTTCCAGCCACCCAAAATATTACCAATTTCCACCACTATATTCATATTTTTGGATATAAAAAGAATCAAAACATTTACAAAAGACATGTAAATGAAGTAAAATATGAAATAAATAGACATTAAACCTCACTTTTCTTATTGCTACCATCCTTCCTAACAGTTTGAGACCCATGCTGATATGTTCAAGTACAAGTAGGCTTTATTGTCATTTCAACCATATACAGTTAGTCCAGAGTGAAACGAAACAACGTTCCTCCAGGAACAAGGTGCTACATGCAACATAAATTTACAACATAAACTAACAGAACAACTAAACTAGTTAACTAAGAGGCCTAGTTAGCTGGCTAGCAAAGACAAGACAGATAGACCTAACATAAATTACAACATAAATGAACTAAAAGAAACTAACTATCTAAGGAAGACTTGCTACAGGGTTTTTACAGACAACAGACAACATAAAGTGCACGTGCAAATGTGCAAACAAAAGCAACAAAGTGACAGTGCGACAACATAACATAATAATAAGGTGTTGTGGTGATGGGTTGAGGTAGTGGAGAAACAGTAAACATTTCTTAACATAACGTAGCAGCAAGAATTGAGAAGTTAAGAAGTTAGTGCAAAAAGTAGTCCAGTAGTGAATATTGTGCAAAAGAGCATTTACAGGTTGGTGTGTACGATAGTTTGGTAGTGTAGGTTAGTGTGTTTGCGCTTGTGTTGATTAGTCAAGCCAGACTCAATGTTTTGAGGTAGTTAAGCTGAGTGATAATGTTTGTATGTGTGTGTGTGTGAGTGTTTCTCTTGGTTTTCTACTGACACAACTATTTTGAACATCTCCCAGACTTACATGCAACTTGGCGGCGTTTGGTTCGGCTCAGTTTGGTTGCTCGTATGCCATAAATGCTTCACATGCTGAGGCGTTTTTAAGGTGATAATTCGTATGCTGAGGTACAATAATATATGAGCAACATGTATGTACAGGTGTGTACAGTGGTGTGAAAAACTATTTGCCCCCCTCCTGATTTCTTATTCTTTTGCATGTTTGTCACACAAAATGTTTCTGATCATTAAACACATTTAACTATTAGTCAAAGATAACACAAGTAAACAAAAAATGCAGTTTTTAAATGAGGGGATTTATTATTTAGGTAGAAAAAAAATCCAAACCTACATGGCGCTGTGTGAAAAAGTAATTGCCCCCTGAACCTAATAACTGGTTGGGCCACCCTTAGCAGCAATAACTGCAATCAAGCCTTTGCGATAACTTGCAACGAGTATTTTACAGCGCTCTGGAGGAATTTTGGCCCACTCATCTTTGCAGAATTATTGTAATTCAGCTTTATTTGAGGGTTTTCTAGCATGAACCGCCTTTTTAAGGTCATGCCACAACATCTCAATAGGATTCAGGTCAGGACTTTGACTAGGCCACTCCAAAGTCTTCATTTTGTTTTTCTTCAGCCATTCAGAGTTGGATTTGTGTTGTGTTTTGGGTCATTGTCCTGCTGCAGCATCCAAGATCGCTTCAGCTTGAGTTGATGAACAGATGGCCGGACATTCTCCTTCAGGATTTTTTGGTAGACAGTAGAATTCATGGTTCCATCTATCACAGCAAGCCTTCCAGGTCCTGAAGCAGCAAAACAACCCCAGACCATCACACTACCACCACCATATTTTACTGTTGGTATGATGTTCTTTTTCTGAAATGCTGTGTCACTTTTACGCCAGATGTAACGGGACATGCACCTTCCAAAAAGTTAAACTTTTGTCTCGTCGGTCCACAAGGTATTTTCCCAAAAGTCTTGGCAATCATTGAGATGTTTTTTTAGCAAAATTGAGACGAGCCTTAATGTTCTTTTTGCTTAAAAGTGGTTTGCGCCTTGGAAATCTGCCATGCAGGCCGTTTTTGCCCAGTCTCTTTCTTATGGTGGAGTCATGAACACTGACCTTAATTGAGGCAAGTGAGGCCTGCAGTTCTTTAGATGTTGTCCTGGGGTCTTTTGTGGCCTCTTGGATGAGTTGTCTCCTCGCTCTTGGGGTAATTTTGGTCGGCCAGCCACTCCTGGGAAGGTTCACCACTGTTCCATGTTTTTGCCATTTGTGGATAATGGCTCTCACTGTGGTTCGCTGGAGTCCCAAAGCTTTAGAAATGGCTTTATAACCTTTACCAGACTGATAGATCGCAATTACTTTTGTTCTCATTTGTTCTTGAATTTCTTTTGATCTTGGCATGATGTCTAGTTTTTGAGGTGCTTTTGGTCTACTTCTCTGTGTCAGGTAGCTCCTATTTAAGTGATTTCTTGATTGAAACAGGTGTGGCAGTAATCAGGCCTGGGGGTGACTACAGAAATTGAACTCCGGTGTGATAAACCACAGTTAAGTTATTTTTTAACAAGGGGGGCAATCACTTTTTCACACAGGGCCATGTGGATTTGGAGTATTTTTTCTCCCTTAATAACGTAAACCTTCATTTAAAAACTGCATTTTGTGTTCAATTATGTATCTTTGACTAATAGTTAAATGTTTCTGCTCATCAAAAACCGTTAAGTGTGACAAACATGCAAAAGATATAAGAAATCAGGAAGGGGGCAAATAGTTTTTCACACCTATATTGGAGAAGAAAACAGTCATGCCTGATTATTGAAAACAACAAAAAACCCTCGGCACGGTCAGTTCCTAGGATACTGTACATGACTTGTTGGCCATCAGGGAGTCACTATGAATACAAAGGAGGGTCTCTCTTCCCAGAGATGTGAAAGAGCATAACTCACAGGCTCTCTTAGGAACTAATGCTTAAAGTTTAACTACGATAACATATATATATATATATATATATATATATATATATATATATATATATATATATATATATATGTGTATACTCAGCAAAAAAAGAAACGTCCTCTGACTTTCAACTGTTTTTACTTTCAGTAAACTTACTGTAATGTGTAAATATTTGTATGAACACTAAAAGAGTCAACACCATAAGACATAAAGAAAAAATGTTTCCCAATGTGTCCCTGAATGAAGGGAGGCTCAAAATCAGTCAGTAGCAGTCAGTATCTGGTGGCCACCAGCTGCTTGAAGTACTGCAGTGCATCTCCTCCTCATGGACTGGACCAGATTTGTCAGTTCTTGCTGTGAGATGGAGGGATTGTGTGTTCCTGGTGTGACTCGGGCAGTTGTTGTGGCCATCCTGTACCTGTCACGCAGGTGTGATATTCGGATGTACCCATCCTGTGCAGGTGTTGTTATACGTGGTCTTCCACTGCGAGGATGATCAGCTGTCCTTCCTGTCTCCCTGTAGCGTCGTCTTAGGCGTCTCACAGTGCGGACATGGCGATTTGTTGCCCTATAGCCACATCAGCAGTCCTCATGCCTCCCTGCAGCATGCCTAATGCACGTTCACGCAGATGAGCAGCGACCCTGGGCATCTTTCTTTGGGTGTTTTTCACAGTCGGTAGACGACTCGTCCTGTGTCCTGTGTCGTCTTTAGTGTCCTGCGTTTTTAGAACTGTGACCTTAAATGCCTACTTTCTGTAAGCTGTTAAGGTCTTAACGACCATTCCACAGGTGCATGTTAATTAATTGATTATGGTTAATTGAACATGCATGGAAAACATTGTTTAAACCCTTTACAATGAAGATCTGTAAAGTTATTTGGATTTTTACAACATTATGGTTGAAATACACAGTCCTGAAAAAGGGACGTTTCTTTTTTTGCTGAGTGATATATATATATATGTCAACATATCTGAGGTAACATTTGACGTCCTGAAAAACCTGGATTGTTTTTCCAATGTCTATATAACTCTTAAAGGTTGTGCAATACCACCTAAATTGTTAAACTCGATTCACCTCACCATACCTGTATACAGTATTATGCTGATCATGCGGCCTGTTTTCTTTTGTGCTACGTAGATTGCTACCTGCTAAGCATTAGCAAACAACTTTGTCTGCTATATTAAGCTACTTTCAAATTCTCTGTGTTTACGAATTGTTTTCACCTACAGTGGCTCCCTCTAGTCGTAGAACTTTTCAGAGTTAAAGCTAAACTCATTCTATTTGTTATGACTAAAATCTAATTAATGGTACTTTAGCGGTCAAAATATAATTACAGTACTGTATATCATTCCTTAGCAGTATACTAACACGCCTATGGTAAAGTTTGATGTTTCTAACAGTTCTCTCTCAATTAATTCTCTGACTTCACACCGTACGTGCGTGTTAGCTAGGTGATTCTGTAACCTCGGTCAACAAGTAGCTTCTCCTTCACTTAAAAATTTTCCTAGTTGCCCAGCAACAAGTGTTCATCTTCCCATGAGGAAATTCGCACGTTTCATATGAATGCTCCATTACACTCAGTATACTTTCTCTCTCTCTCATTATGTAATCCTATCAAAAGATGGTTTTATATTCACACATGCGCACACACACACACACACACACACACACACACACACACACACACACACACACACACACATTCATCTGTCATGAGCTCCGGTGATCATTAGCTCATAACGCTAGCTCTGATTAGCGCTGTAGCGTGTCAGCTTTCACATTAGTTTCGGATCAATGGGTGTGGATAAAGCCTTAGATCCATCATTCTGTGGGGCACACTTTCTTTTCTACACTATGTACTGCATACTAGTGTGCACCCTACACCCTACACAGTGAGGACAGCAGAAAGGTCATGTCCGTAATAACCACATGCATTATTGCTATAAAGTCTTTCCTCTTTGGCTTTTGGAGTGTATGTGTGTGTGTGCACAAGTGTGTGTGTGAGAGCGAGAGAGAGAGAGAGAGAGAGAGATGGGCCGAATCGATTGTGAATTCCGTAAATGGCGTGAATGAGTTTAGAAAGACGTTTAAACCCTGGATGGAGAGGCACTAACGGCTGATGCGTCATGAGTCATATCCAGTTACTATACCCTGATTCATGCTAATGCTGCACTAATGTCGTTTTACCTGTCACACTCCTGAGCTAGCCACACAGTGACAGAGTGTCTTTTTGTTTCAAAAGACGGAAATAGTCAATGCTGTCAAAACGTTCATAAATGTTGGAGAAATAGGACATGGAAAGATGACACTCAATGGCAATTCCCTGTGTCGAGTAAAGCATCCAAAAAATAGAGATGAAGCCATGGAGATAATCCTAGCTGACAGCAGACCTTTAAAACAAACCAGGGTTTTAGTTTTTTTTCTTCTTTTTTCTTTTGATAACACTAACTCACTAGAGTTTAGCTCAGCATTGCTTCCACCAGACAGAATTTTGCTCCCATTTAGTGGTTTTAAATAATCTTTCCATCACATTGTATACCATCTGAAATCCAACTCTATTGATTCCTATTCCTCTTTCGCAATCTGCCTCTGTCTTTCTCTTGCTGTCGCACTCTCTTTCTCTCTCTCTCTCTCTCTCTCACACACACACACACACACACACGCTCTGATTCATGACTCTGCAGCATGACCAGATGTCGACCCTCCGTTCCCATTACACATACACAGGGCTGCTGTTAATCATGCTAACACGGGGAATGTGTGTATATGTGTATGTGTGTGTTCATGGAGACTCCACTACAGCACAGTGTTGAGTCCGTAACAAATCAGAATTATATAAGGGGACACTCTTGCTTTAGACGAGACAAAATCTTTGATTAAGATAATGTAATAAATGCCAAATAAATCAGTAATATTTCAATATTTCAAATTAGTCAGAATTAATTTTGGGGTTTTCGTTCTGGTTTCATTATAGTTTAATTGCAGGCAATTATTTCATGGAAATCATCTTATCCATAAATTCTTCTAGTGGCTGTCAGTGAGAAGCTTTACCCTGTTAAACGAGCCAAACTGCTATCAATTCTCATCCATCCACAACCTTTCAGCAGCTTTGTTCCCAGTGAACCACACGACCACTCTCTTGTCTTGTTTCTGTTCGCATGAGTAAGACATGGACTTTCTGGCACAGCTAGGTACTGGTTTGATTCTTTCCATAAGCAAAGGTCATATCAATATTGTGCTCCACACAGATTCTTCAGCTGTGCTCCTCAGGGCTCAGTGCTTGGTCTTCTTCTGTTTTTTTCTTTCTTTCTTTGAACCTGCTGCTTTGTAAGGTGATGTCCTCACATGGATTTTTACACCACCACTATGCTGATGACACTTAACTCACCTTTATCCTTCTTCCTCAACCTTTCTTCAATGTCCATCTTAGCTCTTGATGGATAGCAGGTGTAAGTTAATCTGAGCAAAATCAAGCTCCAGTTTGTCCCTGGTAATGCATCCTCATGATACATGTTTGTCATATTCCTGGAAAACTTTCAGATTTCACCATCTGTCACTGCATGAAACTTTGGTGTAACCATGGACAACCAACTGTCCGTCTTGCTTCTCGTGACTGAACTGACTCACTCATGCAGGTTTCTCATATAGATAGAACATCAGGAGGATAAAGCTCTACTATCTCCCGAGGCCACTCAGACTATCCACAGAGGCCACTCAGGTTCTTATTCAGTTTCTCGTCTTTTTGAGACTGAATTAATACCACTTGCTCCTGGCAAGTTTCACACTGATTTCTGAGACTTGTCCAGAATGCAGCTGCATAACTTGTCAATCTTCCCAAGATCTCCCACACTACCATGTTTATCTGCCAAATACCATAAATAAACATTCAATATGACTGTAATTAAGCCTAAATTAGGGTTAGAAAATTATTTGGTCCATAGTATGAATTAGAATTTAGAATTGAATCTGAATTTTGTTAAAAGGATGTAGGAAATAGTATTTAAAATCTGCCAAATGTTAATGACTGGTTTGTAATTTGACATAAACAAAGGGATTTGTAGGGAAATTTGGTTTCATTTGTAAGTGGATTAAGGTTAATTTGAGGATGGATTAGAATTAAATTTGGTAGCTAACTAGTGGTAAATTAGGGCTTTCTTAGACGATAAATTGTGGTAGATTTTGGGGTTTATTTTAAGGTGATTCAGGGTTCAATGAAAGGTGTATTTAGAGTACTTTATATGTGGCTTGGGGTTAAGTTTGTGGTGCATTTTGGGGACAATCCAGGACTGGATTTGGGATAAATTTTAATGTGATTTTAAAAGTGGTGTTGTTTGGAGGATTTATGGACACTGTAGTGGTGGCTTTCCGATTATTTTGGATGTGGTTTTGGGGTTATTTCATAGGCAGATTGGGGGTTAATTTGCAATTAATTCATTTTAGGTGGATTTTGGAGTTACTTCGGCAGTGTATTTGTGGTTAATTTGAATGTGGATTTCTGATTCAATTGGGATGGCTTTGGGATTAATTTGAAGCTGAATTTGGGGTTAATTTTGGGTGGTTTGGGGATTAATTTGGCCTTGGATTTGGGTGTTAATTTGCAATTGCTCCAGGGAAATGTTTAGCATTAATTCAGGGGTTGATTTGGAGTTACCCTAAAGGGGGTTTTAAGGTTAATTTGAATGTGAATTTGGGATTCATTTGGAGGTAGATTTTGGGGTTACTTTGGCAGTGGCATGGGTCAAATTGAAAGTGGATTAGGAGTTAATTAGGACTGGCTTTGGGATTATTTGGCCTTGGATTTAGTTGTAGACCTGCCCTGGGGTAGATTTAGCATGAACTGAGGGGTGGATTTGGGTTACTCTAGATGTGTTTTTAGGGTTAATTTGAAGGTGGAATTAGGGTTACACTATGTTGAGGTGATTAGGTGGATTAGGGATTCATTTGGAGAAGATTTTGGGGTTACTTCATAGGCTGATTAGGGGTTAATTTGGAGGTAGTCTCAGGTTACTTTTGAGGTAGATTATGTGATTAATTTAAAGATGGCTTTGGGGTTAATTTGAAGGTGAATTTATGGAACATTATACAGTGGTTGTTTGTAGGTGGTTTGCTGTTGATTTGAATGTGAATTTGAGGTTAGTTTGATTGTCTATTGGGTTTAATTTGGGGGTGGATAAGTGGATTGAGTATGGAGAGAGGATTTGTTACTAGATTTGAGTCTGGTGTGTGCTAGAGTCTTGACAACTGATATGAGTGTATGTGACATGTAGATAATGACTTTTCCCCACTCTCAATTAGCCCACACAGGGCCTATTAATTACACACACGCACACACACACACAGTACAAATAAAGTGCATACAAAGGATATTTAGTAATAGACATGTGAGGTGGATTAATGCAGCTCTTTTCCTGATTAGAGAAACTCCAGTGACGCAGTGCATGCTGGGAAAAGAAAGAAACAGGAAGTGCTGGAGTGTTTGTGTAACTGATAGGCTATTAAGCTCCATATTGCTGACACGACACCATTTCACATTTACATCAACTCACTGTTATGCGGTATATTAATAATGTATATGCAAATTATTTGTTATTTAATCACGTGTGTGTGTGTGTGTGTGTATGCACAGTTGTGCATTTTTATCTCCCTGAATACAGATTGTGATATTTGTCCTTCACACTCTTCATAAAGGAGTGTGTGTGTGCGCGTGTTTGTGTGTGTGTGTGTGTAGACATGAGTTTAAGGATGGTTTTTCAGAGATATAATCACTGGAATTGACTCTGCAAGCTTGATTCTTTGAGTTTCCTGAAATCGATTCACTTTCTTTCTTTGCCTTTGATTTGACAATTTCTGAGATTTGATTTTCCTGTGTCCTGGTATGATTCCTGAATTGATTCTGAGATTCCTTTAGGTTATTAGAATTTGAATCGCCATAGTTGATTCCTAGAATTTCCTCCTATTCCCTTCTCATGCCCAGTGTTTCTGGGATCGCCCGCTGATCCACTTCAACCCTGACTGGTATCAGTGAGTGGTAGTGAGCGATGGAGAGTGATTTCCTTGATTAGAATCTTTGAATTTAATTCTTAGAATATGCCTTTCTTAGTCAGATTCCATGTGTTTAGGTTCCAGAACTTTCAAAGTATGAGTTTGGTTTCGATGTAGCATGGAAGCATAGTGGTTAGCACTGTCGCCTTGATTCTTTCCATAAGCAAAGGTCATATCAATATTGTGCTCCACACAGATTCTTCAGCTGTGCTCCTCAGGGCTCAGTGCTTGGTCTTCTTCTGTTTTTGTTTTTCTTTGAAACTGCTGCTTTGTAAGGTAAGGTAAGGTCCTCACATGGATTTTTACACCACCACTATGCTGATGACACTTAACTCACCTTTATCCTTCTTCCTCAACCTTTCTTCCATGTCCATCTTAGCTCTTGATGGATATCAGGTGTAAGTTAATCTGAGCACAATACTTCCAGGGTCCAGATTCGATTCCCGCCCCAGGTCTGTGTGCATGGAGTTTGCATGTTCTCCCCCGTGCTTGGTGGGTTTCCTCCAGGTACTCCAGTTCCCTCACAAAGTCCAAAGACCTGCAGATTAGGCTAACTGCCTAACCCTAATTGCCTGTATTGTGTGAATGCGCATGTGAGTGAGAGAATACAGTATGTGTGCGCTCTGAGATGGATTGGCACCCCTGCCCTAAGTCTCCTTGGATAGGCCACACCCCCTCCCCATGACCTTGAGTGACCTTGAGCTTGGTTTAGTGAATTTGATTTCCCATGTTTAATTATCTGATTTATATTCCTAAAATTAACTGTGTGTGTGTGTGTGTGTGTGTGTGTGTGTGTGTGTGTGTGTACATGCACTGTAGAGTTAATGCGTTAGTAGTGCCGTGATTTTTTGTTTAGTTTGCTCTGTTCTCCCAATGTTGTGGATTTGGGGGGCAACAAGGCATGATCTGATGAGCTGCCACTTGGGAATGCATGCGTTTCTAACACATTCAACATGAAATACCGGAGGTGAAGACAAGCGATTGGTGTGAAAGAAGAAATTAAGGCAGAGATGCTTCACCTTGTCCTGCTGTCACACACACTAGCATAAATGTAATGAGATAGAAATGCAATAGTATGCTCTGTGGAGTGTTTAAGGAACTCTCTCTCTATGTGTGTGTGTGTGTGTGTGTGTGTGTGTGTGTGTGTGTAATTAGCTGAAGGGGAAATTGTGTCTCCATTGTGTGTAATGAGAGCATTCACTGACACATACAGCAGCTTCTGATAATTAATCCCTTTATTTGTACTGCACTTCCTGTTTGTTATATTTTCTTTCATAAGTGGATGAAAGGATATGAATATGAATGAAGATGTAATAAAATTATAATTTGACAAACAGGATCAGTAATCAGGGTAGAGTTGTCTCTTTGTATCTTGGAGCACAGACTCATTAATAACGGTTTTAATTAACATTCTATACTGTACTTTGTGGAATCTCTCATACACACACACACACACACACACACACACACACACACACGGAGCTCAGTGTGTTTCATAGTCTGTATGAGTACTGCAATAAAACTTCTGTACTTGATGTAGACCTGGTGTAGTTTGTTTCTCTGGATCGAATCTCGCCTCTAGTCTGCGTGCACTGAGGTTGCAGATTTTCCCCGGGCTTTGTGGGTTTTTGTCAGGGTACTCCGGTTTTCAATTCAATTCAATTCAATTCAATTCAATTTTATTTGTATAGCGCTTTTAACAATTGACATTGTCTCAAAGCGGCTTTACACAATCAAAAGAATTATTGAAGTTTGTATGGAATGTGAATGTGTATGAATCAGAATGGTCAGATTGTCCCTGGTGAGCAAGCCCGAGGGCGACAGTGGCAAGGAAAAACTCCCTGAGATGGTAATAGGAAGAAACCTTGAGAGGAACCAGACTCAACAGGGAACCCATCCTCATCTAGGTGAAACAGGAAGCAGGAAATTATCTGCATTTATACAGATCTGGCCTGTAAAAATGCACGTTTTCAGAAAAGGGATCCCGCGACTTGCCGCGGCTGCGCGTCGCAAGCTTTGAAAATGCCCTTCATTACCTGTAGGGGGCAGTCGTGTTTCAGTCTGAAGTATTGTGTGTGTACTGAAGCCGAAAAATGTGTTACACAGTAGGCGCCCCATGTCATCACATGGATGCCCCGTGTGTCTCTTAGGCGGCCCATTGACAGCAAGCGACAGAGCTCATAAATGTGTCGAGGTGGCAGCCAGTTCAGCTATAACATTTGATGTTAATTGATGTTAATATGGAGTCCAGGTAGTTATTGGAGGCTCAGGTAGACTTGTAGGAAATTCCAGTCCTGAACTATCGAGCAACTGCAGCCTCAGAGAAACAGCTGTCAACACCAGTCGAGGTCGAACTGTCTTCATGGTAGAGTGAAACCGTCCCCAGACACCAGACGCATCCCAAAGAGACACACGAGGCATCCATGTGACGAGATCTCCAACCAGAAGTGGGGCACCAGGATGGGTCAGACAGGTTTTCCTTTTGCATTATAAAGACATGCCCTGTAGGCTGTTCTCAGAGTGCTCATACAGTAGGAGATGGTGTGTATTTGTGCCCTGTGATGCTTGAGACCACATTCGGGGTGTCCCCTGCCTTGTGCCTGGAATAGCCTTCAGGCCAAATTTGCTGATCTTATAAACATAGATGGCAAAGTATACTTGAGTAGTGTATATGAGTAAAAGTAGAGTTTCCTTAGGGCAAATATGACTCAAGTAAAAGTAGAAGTTCTCCACTGAGGAAAAGAACAAAAGTGTTCTTTCCTATGTTCTGCATGTGACCCGATTAGGTCGTACACCAATTGATTTTTATCCATAGGAATACATGCAAATAGTATTAATCCGTTCTATGTCCCTCTGAACTGCAGTATATTTAACTTTTGTTCGTATGATAGTTCTTGGCAAAGGCGTGGATGTCACTCCACTTTGAACTAAATTATTTTATCCAACTACTGTACAAACTGAGCAAAACTGAGATGCTTTTATGCCTTTGTTCAATTGATAGCAGCCGCTTGGGATGGCGGTTTCTGCACTGCAAATTATCTGACACTTGCCATGATTTAAAATCTGACTTTCAGACATGATAGATAATTTGCCTTGTTTTAAAAATTACTTAATTGTTTTTAATACTTGATTTTATATCATAATCTTAAACTGAGCATGAGTATATAATTTTGTCTTTATTAGTCCAGAAATCCTAAATTGGATAGAATAGCTCTTAAAATAAGCTAAATTAGTTATTTCACCAGACGTCTCACAAAATAAAACTTCTTTTAAGATTCTTTGACAAACTCAAAGATTTGTTTGCTCAGTTTGCTTCATTTAAAAATCTTATTTCAAGATTTCTTACCAAGTAAAATTTACTTGCTGCATGGACAGATAATTTCACTAGTTTTAGGTAATTTTTTTATCAAATGTAGTAATTGTTTCTTATTTTTAGACTAACAATTTTTGCAGTGTGGGTCGTGTTCCGAGGAGGAGTTTGTGAAATTTTAGATAAATGTTTTGTGAACAAATGATCCACTGTATACAGTAGATGAAAAATGTACTTACTGTAAGTATACAGTAGTAAAGAAGTCAATGTACTCAGTTACCTTCCACCGTGGTTACCTTGCAAAGTGACTTACTTTGACTTGTGAATTACTGTAGATTTTTTTCATGTTTATGTGCTAGGTTTGATTCTCCAAGTTTAATTCCTTTGTTTTCTCAGTTTCATTCCTTGAAGTTAGTTTTCTGAATTAGATTATCTGACTTTCATTGAGTCCCAAATGTTGATTTTTAAGATTACATTTTCTGGAGTTTTATATATATATATATATATATATATATATATATATATATATATATATATATATATACAGTACAGTGGTGTGAAAAACTATTTGCCCCCTTCCTGATTTCTTATTCTTTTGCATGTTTGTCACACAAAATGTTTCTGATCATCAAACACATTTAACTATTAGTCAAAGATAACACAAGTAAACACAAAATGCAGTTTTTAAATAAAGGGTTTTATTATTTAGGGAGAAAAAAAATCCAAACCTACATGGCCCTGTGTGAAAAAGTAATTGCCCCCTGAACCTAATAATTGGTTGGGCCGCCTTTAGCAGCAATAACTGCAATCAAGCGTTTGCGATAACTTGCAACGAGTCTTTTACAGCGCTCTGGAGGAATTCAATTCAATTCAATTCAGTTTTATTTGTATAGCGCTTTTAACAATTGACATTGTCTCAAAACAGCTTTACACAATCAAAAGAATTATTTAAGTTTGTATGGAATGTGAATGTGTATGAATCAAAATGTTCAGATAGTCCCTGGTGAGCAAGCCGAGGGCGACAGTGGCAAGGAAAAACTCCCTGAGACGGTAATAGGAAGAAACCTTGAGAGGAACCAGACTCGACAGGGAACCCATCCTCATCTGGGTGAAACAGATAGCAGGAAATGATCTGCATTTATACAGTGTTAAGTGTTAGGTTCAGCTATAATAGTTGATGTTAATTGATGTTATAATACTTGATGTAAAATGGAGTCCAGTAGTTATTGGAGACTCAGATAGACTTGTAGAAAGTTCCAGTCCTGAACTATCGAATTGTCAAGTCCTCAGAGAAACAGCTGACCACACCAGTCGAGGCCAGAACCATCTTCTAAGTATAGAGAATCATCCCCAGACACCAGACGCATCCTAAAGAGACACACGGGGCATCCATGCGATGAGACCTCCAACCAGAAACCGGGCACCAGGATGGATCAGACAGGTCCGGAGGGCAGAGGGAGTCTGGATCACTGGCAGCTCAGGAACCACATGTGTAGCTCGACAGAGAGAGAGAGAGAAAGAGTGAAAGGGGGAGACAGGGGGAGAGAGGAAAGAGAAAGAGGGGGAGGAAGAGAAGAGGAGGAGAGATTGCAATTAGGTATGGTCACAGTCACAATGTCTAATGTGAATGTATATTTACTGTAGAGTGCAAGCAGGGACTCCGGCAGGACTAACTATGACAGCATAACTAAAAGGGAGAGCCAGAAGGAAACACAAACATGAGGGCTCCCTGAGATGTAAAGCAAACAATCACCTCACCGTCAACAAACCTGAGTGATCAAATGAGACTGAGGAAGACAGCATCTAAACATACCAGTTCACCATAATACTCTACGTCCATGAGTCCCCCAGATCTGCTCCTTTACCTTATGGCAAATCTATTTATAAAATGCTTGGCTAAATAAATAGGTTTTGAGCCTAGACTTAAACACTGAGACTGTGTCTGAGTCCCGAACACTATTTGGAAGCCTATTCCATAATTTTGGGGCTTTGTAAGAAAAAGCTCTGCCCCCAGCTGTAGTTTTCATAATACGCGGTACTGATAAGCAGCCTGCGTCCTTTGACCGAAGTAGGCGTGGCGGATCGTAAGACACTAGCAGTTCGCTCAGATACTGCGGCGCGAGACCATTTAATGCCTTATATGTCAAGAGTAGTATTTTAAAATCAATGCGAAATTTCACAGGGAGCCAATGCAGTGAAGATAGGATAGGGGTGATGTGCTCATATCTTCTGGTTCTAGTGAGGACTCTCGCTGCTGCATTTTGGACTAGCTGAAGCTTGTTTATGCACCTAACTGAACAACCAGACAGTAAGGCATTACAATAGTCCAACCTAGAAGTGATAAAAGCATGAACTAGTTTTTCTGCATCATTTAGCGACAATATATTTCTTATTTTGGTGATATTTCTAAGGTGAAAGAATGCTATCCTGGTGATATTATCTACATGAGCTTCAAATGAAAGGCTGGAATCTATAATCACGCCGAGGTCTTTTACTGTTGCACTTGACGGAACAGAAAGGCCATCTAAAGTTACGGTGTGATCTAAGATTTTACTTCTAGCTGTATGCGGTCCTATGACTAGAACTTCTGTCTTATCCGGATTAAGCAGAAGGAAGTTAATTAGCATCCAATTTCTTATGTCCTGAACACATTGCTCAACTTTAGTAAGATGGTTTTTCTCATCAGGTTTTGTTGAGACGTACAGTATAGCTGTGTGTCGTCAGCATAACAATGAAAACTAATACCATGCTTACGGATTATGTTGACCAGAGGAAGCATGTAATGGGAAAAAAGCAGTGGGCCTAAAACTGAACCCTGCGGAATGCCAAACTCCACTAGAGAACATGCAGAATAATCACCATTTAAGTCTACATACTGATAACGATCGGTCAAATAGGATCTGAGCCAGGAGAGGGTTGTACCCTTAATTCCTACTAAATTTTCTAATCTGTGAAGAAGAATAGCATGATCAATAGTGTCAAAAGCTGCACTGAGGTCGAGTAATACAAGCATAGTTACACAACCCTGATCAGAGGCCAATAGGAGGTCATTTACTACTTTAACGAGTACTGTTTCTGTGCTGTGATGAGGCCTAAATCCTGACTGATACAGTTCATGTATGCCATTTCTATGTAGATATGAGCATAGCTGCTCCGCTACTATCTTTTCCAGAATCTTAGAGATAAAGGGGAGGTTTGATATTGGCCTGTAATTGGACAGCTGACAGGGGTCGAGGTCAGGTTTCTTAATTATTGGTTTAATAACTGCTACTTTAAAAGATTTTGGAACATAACCAATGCTGAGTGAGGAATTAATTATTCTCAACATCGGTTCTGTTATTACTGGTACTATCTGTTTAAGAAAATGTGTCGGTATAGGATCTAATATACAGGTTGATGAATTTGCAGAAGAGATGAGTGAAATTAGTTCATTCTCTTCAAGAGGAGTAAAGTCTTCTAGGTTTGAATCTGACATGGCTAGGTTAACATCAGTATCAATTACATTGTTTGGTTTCAAAGCCTCAATTTTATGCCTGATATTTACAATTTTATTATTAAAAAAGTTCATGAAGTCCTCACTATTGCATGATGTTGTTGTGGAGATTTCTGTAGTGGTCTTATTTCTGGTTAATTTAGCTATGGTATTAAATAAAAATCTAGGATTATTTTTATTTTCTTCTATAAGAGTGGAGAGATACGTTGATCTAGCTACACTAAGAATTTTGGCCCACTTTGCAGAATTGTTGTAATTCAGCTTTATTTGAGGGTTTTCTAGCAAGTTTCTCTAAGTTTGAGATGATTGAGTTTGGTTCCACTGATTTTTCAACCTAAAATCCACGATACTGTTTAATTGTTTAATTCTCAGATTTTGATTTCTCCCCTTTATTCATGAGCCATTTTGCTGATTATATTCCCTCAGCATTATGTTTCAGTTATGCAATGTTATACGTAGGTTTTTTTCCCATGTGATTCATTCAATTTCCTCTTTGTCTTCTAGAGTTCTTCCTCGAACTGCTAGACAACTCGGAGAAATCACTGAACCACATGTTCGTCCGTACCTACGGAAACCTGTTCATGCAAAACTCTGAGATCTTTGAGGACCTGTTCTCAGAGCTACGGCGCTACTACACAGGAGGAAACGTGAACCTGGAGGAGATGCTGGGCGACTTCTGGGCCAGGCTACTGGAGAAGATGTTCCAACTACTGAACTCTCAGTTCACGTTCACAGACGAATATCTAGAATGTGTGAGCAAGTACACGGACCAGTTGAAGCCGTTTGGAGACACACCGCGCAAACTCAAGGTCCAGATCACACGTGCACTCGCTGCCGCACGGACCTTCGTCCAGGGACTCATGGTGGGACGAGAGGTGGCCAATCGTGTGGCCAAGGTGAGGCAGAGCTTATTGCAGCATCTGCTTACTGCTAGCTGAAAATCTTTTTTAATTGGACAGATGGACAGACAGATAGCAAGTTAGACAGGAAGACAGGCAGAGAGACAGAAAAGTAGGGCATATCTTACCTTCTGAATCAGGTGTATTTTATACGACACTTATCCCTGGAGAACCTGTGTGTGTGAGATCGAGGGATGTTTTTAGGTTGATCTGAACTTCCTGTCTTCTCAATGGAGTAGGGAATAGGGCACAGGGGGATTTCATCAGGTTGCTGTTTATCAGGATGACCTTTAGTGTGGTGTTTATTAGTGCAGAGGCGGCGAGGATGGATCAGAGTTCTACTTTATCACAAAGAGCACACATATGCGATAAATCACACCATTAGAGGAAACAGGCACGCACACACATATATACAGTACACAGACACACACACACACACACTATACACACTGTCTGAAGGGTGTGTTCGACTCTGTTTATGGCACTACATGTGTAATAGTTTAATATATCATTACCTACACTAATAGTGATTTGAGACACAGCCTGTACCTTTTAAGGAGTGCCACTTTCATCTCTGCATGAGCTGCGTTCCAAACCATTAAACGGCACCATAACCTATGATGACCTATTCAGGTGGGATATTCAGTGCGGTATTAGTGGTTTGGGGGCGCCGTTAATGACTGAAAATTTATTAAAATGGATATGCGGACTATATGCAGTGTATGAAATCACATACTAGTGCATTAAATATCAGATCCAGATGATACACTCACTGTAATACAGTCTGTAGATGCTACGACAATACATTGAGTACTTAGAGATGTGCCCCAAACCATGCACTATTTTAATAATATATTATAGATGTTTGGAATACACTAGCATAACAATATGCTGTACATGGTGGGTGAAAAGTAATTAGGCATTAAAAATTGGTAATAATGTCTGGAGGCGGTAATAAGCCGGAGGCTTTCTGAGTGGCTCTTTTGAATAAGTGTACGAGTGAGGGTATGATTTAAGCATGCTGAGTTTATTGCTCAGGTATCAGACATACAGGTACTAGAGGCTCAGTGGTAGGTTTCTCGTCTGCCATGCATAAGGCTCGGGTTTGATTCCCAGCCACTGGATGCAGTGCTGCTCGCTAGGCAGGATAAAATGGGAGGCTTACGTCAGGAAGGGCATCCGGCATAAAACCTGTGCCATGCATGTGTGCGGATCCGCTGGTCCGCAGTGGTGACCCCTTGCCAGAAGCAGCTGACCGACCAACAAAAATTGATAATAAAGTCCATATTTCTAATATAAATGTATTTTATATGTACTTTATTACATAGGACAGTGAAAGCAAATCTTAAAATGTCGGTTCTTTTGAAGGAAGTCGTTTGCTGAGAACATGTGAAGTTGTGAAGTTGTTCAGCTGTGGTAGATCTGATTTATTCAAACACAATAATAAAGATTTATATCCTCAGGAGGGGTCATTACATTGTTTTAGCGTTGTTTAGGTGCTTATGTTACCATAACGGAAAAGTGAAGTTGTCCAGCTGTTTAGTGTCACCATGCAGATGTTACACCCTGTGTAGTTACCGAAATATTTGGTTTAGTTCTGAGTGGCCACACATCACTTCCACATTTCCACATTCCCGAATAGGCGCGTGGTCCGTTGCCTAGCAACACCAAACGAAACGATGAATAATCGTGGTGTTTATTTCGGTTTGACATAGCATAGTTCAGTGGTTCTCAAACTTTTTCTGTCATTCCCCACTTAAGGGGGTGAGCGAATTTTCAAGCCCCACTTGTCAACAAAATAATAACGAAATCGGCCAAGTTTACTGTTTATTGAAATATCAATTCCTAAACCAATACGATCAAACACCACCAAGTTAAAAATAGATAAAATACACGTGCAATTGTTATAAAAGGCTTACGTTGTCACTTATCTTTGCATAATTGACCCCATGTTTATTAGCTGCTCAGTAATCGTTTGTAGTTTTTTTTTGCACTGGCCAATTCTGTATGTAACTTTGAATGAAGCCATTTGTGCTTTGCTGTCCACTGATTCAGATGTTACCATGTGATTCTCCTGCTGTCTGTATTCTGCCAGCTTTCTTTCAAAGACGTCCAGTGGCTTATTAACGTGACGGTGAGTGTGTTGTCTCTAAGTGTCTTCCTAATTTGTTGGGTCTCATGCGGTCTGCTGCCAGCAGTTTAAGACACAAAACACACACGGGTCTCTCCTCTGCCCCCAGCATCCGCACCATGAATCCAAGCTGAAGATAGACTTCATTAGGGGTGGGCGATATAACCAAAATCTTCTATCACAGGAGAAGCGATTTTCTACCTCGATAACGATCACAATCACAATATAGCAATTTGTATTTGAAAATGCATAAATAAAAATGAAAACACAAAGAAATTGTTTTACATAATTTCATTTTTTTTATGTAATTTTATTTAAACTGTGAATTGCTGAGGTTTGCCGCATTTTTTTTACTTTGGCCATATTCGATTTGTATTTCAGATGATAGAAAAGGTTTGATGTGTTTCCACCCCTTGTTAAAACAGTGCACTTGTGTACCTTACAAATCGCGTTCATCTCATTCATATCACTTTTCTTATACCCAAACCAATTCCACACCACAGACGAGGCACTTTTTTTCTTTACAATCTCCTCGTTCTTGGTTTTGTCACATGTAAGCAAACTCACTGCTGCTGCACCTGTATATAGTCTTCTTCCATTGTCGAAGTGTATGTGAAGCCAAACACATCAAAAGTGGGACGAAACCGCGGCACCCGATTGAACCAAATATCTGCGCAAATACAACGCAGCTCGACTATCTGGATAGCGCAGTGATGATCTGGTTTATTCGCGCAGCCCGGTGGACCGCGCAGCGCCGCTCGAATCACAAACCTGTGTGACCCACTGTGTTTTATTTAAAATGTCAGGACTGTTTAATATTGTTTCCGCCTTGCCATAATTTGATGGTCTGCGTGGTTTATTTCTGTCAGAGTCGCGCAGCGCTGCCCAGTGGCTCGCGCAGGTTTGTGATTCGAGCAGCGCTGCTCAAGTTGGCCCGACGTTAAATTGTTATTGTTGCACTATGGTTCCACTTTTTCTCCCGGCCCACAACTGATGTTATTTTAAATTTACTTGTATTATTGATCCATTTATTTGTGTGTGAATGAAGAAAAGCATGAATTAGGTACTTTCCTGTTTTTCCTCCCGTTCATTGCGCCCCACCTGTCATGTCTGTATTCCCCACTAGTGGGGCGCGCCCCACAGTTTGAGAACCACTGGCATAGTTTATTATCTGCTGTGGTAGATCTGATTAATTCAAACACAATAATAAAGCTTTATATCCTCAGGAGGGGTCATTACATTGTTTTAGCGATAATTTCACGGAAGCGAGTTCAGAACTAATCTAGAGCACTGTCACACAAAAAAAACTTTATAAAATTAAGTAGCGACTTAGTGACTCCCCTTAGAGACTCTGTAGTAGGTTTTCTCAGTTGAAAATGAAAAAAAGTACAGAATATCAACGCGGGAATGAATGACGCATTGTCCAAGTGCAAGTTGATCTTGGAGCTAAACTATTTGCTTTGGGTGAAAGCGCCATCTAGTGATCATTGTGTGTCAGCAACAGCTTCCCATTCAAAACATTAGGCGGTCAAATGACCGCTGAACCGCGTTATAAGTAGGTCTCAGGAGTGAGCTTAGGAGTGAGATCTGGACTTCTTGGAGGTCAGCGTCGTCCCAGCCAATTTCCTGGAAAATGCTGGTTTAAATCTGAAACTATTTACTATCGTCTATTTAGAGACCGTTTTCTTCATGACCCCAGTGATATTCTACGAGTTTTAAATATTCTAATTAATATTAAATAAATATTCTAGTTTTAAAAAATTCTAAATATTGCCTAGTAAATTTTCATGTCAGAAAACATGTGTCACATACAGTAGTCTCCGTCCCAAAACCCTCACAGTGCCGTACTTAGCTCCACTTTCGGTGCGTACAATTTAGCAAGGGGGCTTCATGATCTAGGTAAGACAATGTTACCATGGCAACTGGACACTGCCTGTGGCTGTGTCCCGATTTGCCACTTACGTGCTGTGACTATTATCTGTGGTTTGGAGCTATTTCGACATCCTATGTAGTACATTAATGGTAGTTTGGGACATGACCCAGGAGGGTCTGATCACGAGTGTGTGTTTCACGGCTGTGTGTGTGTGTGTGTGTGTGTGTGTGTGTGTGTGATTGGCTGGTGCTCTTTTAGAAAAAGATGGAAAAGCAAAGTCAGTTAAAAAAAAAGAAGAAGAAGAAGTCAGGAAGTGATTAACGCTCTTATTGAGACGCGGCGCCGATGTCATGAACAGGAATTTGAAAGCAACAGCAGCAGAGCAAAAGAGCGACACATCCCCCTGCTGAATGAGCCAATCGCAGCACAGCGCCTGTAATGGCGACAGTAATGGCAGGCGTCTTTTATCTGTCTCTTTGGAAAGCGAGGATAATGTCCATTAAGAGAAGTGTCCTTGAGGAGCGGCGTTTATTGGAACACTGCTGAGAAAGAGAGAGAGAGAGAGAGAGAGAGAAGTAATTGCTTTCATGTCCTTTCCAAAGTGTGTTTTGAATGTTTGTGTATGTGTGTGTGTACGAGGTAGTCTGCCCGCCTGATAAAGTGCTTAATAATGTCTATGCAATATTTAAACTCTGCAGTTCAATCATTCGCTCGCACACACACAGTTATAGATATAGCTACAGATATAGCATTATAAATCTTAATGTTTACTGTTTTGTAGGGTCCTGTGCAAGAGTCCAGAAGACAATAACAAATCCCAACAATGCCTCTGTCTGTGTACTACTAAATTCTCTGATGAGGAAGTGAAGCTGACTCAATGCAGCATGGTATTATTCAGAATAAAAAAAAATAATAATCACAGGATGTCTACCATGAACTAACACTCAAGTAAGGCAAACACCTAAATGAGTTCTGTGTTCCCAGGGCGCTGTGCTCAAAAACGTAAATGTTGCTCTCAGAAGATGAAGCCTAAACAACGTAGAATGTTGGGAATATAAATCCCTAGGAACATGAGGCATGTGGAACATAGAGCCTTGAGACTATAGCGTTGTGGGAATTTCTGGCCCCTGGGAAAACAGGAACCTGTGAATGTAAGATAAAGCACAGCGGTGTTGGAACACACGTCGATCCTTAAGAACGGGTTCCCTGAACTCCTGAACTAGAGATTTTGAGATCAAATCCCCATGATGCCCTGATGTGACCGAGAACAAAACCGTCCATGCTCCCAAGGGGAAGGCATAACACACGGTACTTACTTTCCCGTATCACTCACAGCGCCACTTTGAGGCCACTGAAGCAGAAAAGGGCGGATAGCGCTTTTCTCCGAGCGTGTTATGCCGTATCCTCTTTTATTGCATGAAGAACAGTTCAGAAGGTCACAGCGATGTGGTCGGTTGGCTTCATGGGTCTCAAAGGATGCTCATGATAGCCTTCGACCTCCCTGGTTGGTAGCTGTCACTTGATAGGTGAGACAGCTCTTCTTGAGAGTAATTCAGGGTTGTGGGAAACATCCCTTCGAAAGATTCATGAAATTATATGGATCTAGGACTATGAAAAAAAAAATTCTGTGAGAACAGAGCAATACCTTGTGAAACATAGCCACTTTAGAATTAAGAGCACTGAGAACAATGGTTCTTTGGGAATTTAAAGCCCTAGGAACATACAGTGTTCTGGGAATAAGAATAAGAATTGAACATTAGCGCTGTGGGAACACAGGGCTCTGGGAAAATACAGTCTTGAGAATATAGAGTTCTGGGCACCAGGAGACATAGAACAAAAAAGGCAGAGTGTTAAACTACTGTATAGAACCATGAGAATATATGATCCGTAAAAGGTAGGATATTGGAAAGATGGCTATTTAGGACACTTGGACCATAGGAATATTGCCCAGTGTGGGCATCAGGCCCTGGTAGTGTAATACACAGGCAAGAAGAGACTTTGAAAATGTAGGGCTTTGGGAATATACTGTAAGAGCCACCCTTGGAACATATGTGTGTGGGAACATTGAGTCCTGGATGTAAATATTTTAGCGTAGATGGGAATAGGAAAGTTGAAATGAAGGCCAAGTGAATCTACAGTATGGTGCACATATTTCGTTATTCAGTGCAGAACAATCCATATCTGATCGAGACGAATCACCTAAATTTAACATCAGTGCCAAATATAAACACCTACATGACTGTTTAATAAAAATAAAAAAAATAACAATACTAGCTTCATGGTCACAGCAGTCCGCTGCATTTTATTCAAGTGGATTTTCATTAATGGGTTTTTTATTATTAAAGTTTATTAAAGTACATGCAAGCCCCACGTTGTAATGAGCTGTCACACCGCATATGCACATCATTTATCATTTCACCTTTTTACTACGCCGGTGATTCATCAGCTGAAACAGAAGCTGAAAGAAAGCCCATCAATCAGCCTGGGATGTCATTAATGTGAGAAACAGGCAAGGAATTGTGGGACATGCAGTATATGTGGGTCCGAAGGAATGAACATGGTGTGCAGTATTTATTTCTCAAACTCATTCAGATCTGTATAAACACATAAAAGACAAAAATGATGCAAAATTACTGTGAACATTGTTTTGTAATTATGCTCGGAATAATGCACTTTTACAAACTGTAACATTGCATTTCAAAACTGGATTAAGGAGTTGGGTTAGAGTAACAGGTGGCATTATAATAATGCATGGGGTTAGTGTAAAAGGGGCAGTAAGGGAAAGGTGAGGGGTTAGCGTAATGCACAGTCAGAGATCGGGGTGGGGTGAAAGTAACATGAAGTAAAAGAAAGGGGTGGAATTATAGTAAAGGGCAATAAGAGAAATGGGGTTTAGAGTAACAAGTGCAAGAAAAATAAGAGTTGGGGTTAAAGTCATAGGGAAAGTAAAAAAAGAGTTAGAGTTATGGGCAGTTTGACTAAGGGGTGTGGTTAGAGTAATATGTGCTATGATAATAAGGTGTGAGGTTAGAGTAATAAGGGCAGTAAGAGAAAGAGGAAGGGTTAGAGTAACATGCAGTAATAGAAAGGGCTGGGGTTAGAGTAACAGGGACAGGTGTGGTTAGATGTGTGGATAAAAGACAGGTATGGTTAGAGGACAGGTGTAGTTAGAGGAGGGATATGGACAGAGGAGAGGTGTCATTAGAGAATGGGTGTGGATAGAGGAGAGGTGGTGTTAAAGGAGGGGTGTGAATAGAGGAGAGGTGTAGTTAAAGGACAGGTGTGGTTAAAGGTGGGGTGTGGATAGAGGAGGGGTGTGGTTAAAGTAGGGGTGTGGATAGAGGACAGGTGTGGTTAAAGGAGGGGTGTGGATAGAGGACGGATGTGGTTAAAGGAGGAGTGTGGATAGAGGACGGATGTGGTTAAAGGAGGAGTGTGGATAGAGGACGGGTGTGGTTAAAGGAGGGGTGTGGATAGAGGATGGGAGTGGTTAAAGGAGGGGTGTGAATAGAGGACTGGTGTAGTTAAAGGAGGGGTGTGGATAGAGGACTGGTGTGGTTAAAGGAGGGGTGTGGATAGAGGACTGGTGTAGTTAAAGGAGAGGTGTGAATAGAGGAGAGGTGTAGTTAAAGGACAGGTGTGGTTAAAGGTGGGGTGTGGATAGAGGATGGTTGTGGTTAAAGGAGGGGTGTGGATAGAGGACGGGTGTGGTTAAAGGAGGGGTGTGGATAGAGGACGGGTGTGGTTAAAGGAGGGGTGTGGATAGAGGACTGGTGTAGTTAAAGGAGGGGTGTGGATAGAGGACAGGTGTAGTTAAAGGAGGGGTGTGGATAGAGAACAGGTGTAGTTAAAGGAGGGGTGTGGTTAAAGGAGGGGTGTGGATAGAGGACGGGTGTGGTTAAAGGAGGGGTGTGGATAGAGGACTGGTGTAGTTAAAGGAGGGGTGTGGATAGAGGACAGGTGTAGTTAAAGGAGGGGTGTGGATAGAGGACAGGTGTAGTTAAAGGAGGGGTGTGGTTAAAGGAGGGGTGTGGATAGAGGATGGGTTTGGTTAAAGGAGGAGTGTGGATAGAGGACTGGTGTAGTTAAAGGAGGGGTGTGGATAGAGGACAGGTGTAGTTAAAGGAGGGGTGTGGTTAAAGGAGGGGTGTGGATAGAGGACGGGTGTGGTTAAAGGAGGGGTGTGGATAGAGGACGGGTGTGGTTAAAGGAGGGGTGTGGATAGAGGACTGGTGTAGTTAAAGGAGGGGTGTGGATAGAGGACAGGTGTAGTTAAAGGAGGGGTGTGGTTAAAGGAGGGGTGTGGATAGAGGATGGGTTTGGTTAAAGGAGGAGTGTGGATAGAGGACTGGTGTAGTTAAAGGAGGAGTGTGGATAGAGGACAGGTGTAGTTAAAGGAGGGGTGTGGTTAAAGGAGGGGTGTGGATAGAGGACAGGTGTAGTTAAAGGAGGGGTGTGGTTAAAGGAGGGGTGTGGATAGAGGACGGGTGTGGTTAAAGGAGAGGTGTGGATAGAGGACGGGTGTGGTTAAAGGAGAGGTGTGGATAGAGGACGGGTGTGGTTAAAGGAGGGGTGTGGATAGAGGACGGGTTTGGTTAAAGGAGGAGTGTGGATAGAGGACGGGTGTGGTTAAAGGAGAGGTGTGGATAGAGGACGGGTGTGGTTAAAGGAGGGGTGTGGATAGAGGACGGGTGTAGTTAAAGGAGGGGTGTGGATAGAGGACGGGTGTAGTTAAAGGAGGGGTGTGGTTAAAGGAGGGGTGTGGATAGAGGACGGGTGTGGTTAAAGGAGGAGTGTGGATAGAGGACGGGTGTGGTTAAAGGAGAGGTGTGGATAGAGGACGGGTGTGGTTAAAGGAGGGGTGTGGATAGAGGACGGGTGTAGTTAAAGGAGGGGTGTGGATAGAGGACAGGTGTGGTTAAAGGAGGGGTGTGGATAGAGGACGGGTGTGGTTAAAGGAGGGGTGTGGATAGAGGACGGGTGTGGTTAAAGGAGGGGTGTGGATAGAGGACGGGTGTGGTTAAAGGAGGGGTGTGGATAGAGGACGGGTGTGGTTAAAGGAGGGGTGTGGATAGAGGACGGGTGTGGTTAAAGGAGATGTGTGGATAGAGGACGGTTGTGGTTAAAGGAGGGGTTTGGATAGAAGACGGGTGTGGTTAAAGGACTGTTGTGGTTAGACTGGGGGGGATTTAGGAAGATACAATCTAATTATCAATACAAGCTTAATTAGAAAGGAATTTAATAGGGTTAGGGTTAGAGTAAGTAACCCTATTACTTTATACACATGGTTAAATAAATGGATTTCCTCAATTTTTTGCGCACAGATACGCACTCACACATACATACATATGCACACACATACACTCACACACACAAAGCTGTTAAAAAGCATTGGGAAATGAGCGCAGCGAGGAAATATGGCCGCAGCAGGAGATTTTGACAGATGAGATTGGCCGTAATTGGAGTGCGAGACCATCGCCGTGTCCATCAATCACACGCTTGTGCTCTGCCATTCTGAGAGTGTGCGGTGTTAGAGTTGCACACCAGAGGATAAACCCAGCATGAGAACTGATGTGTGTGTCATTAGAATACTCCATCCTAATCAAAAGCAAACACATACAAAAGAGATTACAAATTTGTGCTCAGTTTTGCTATGTTTACAGCATTAGTAAAGCGTCCTGCAGTGAATAGATCCGTGAGTTATCCGTGAGTTCGAGAAATCAGTGGTGCTAAACATGATGTGTGCCAGAGCAACAGAATGCGGAGATGTTGTTCATCACAAGACAAAATGAGAACAATTAAAGTATCTTTCTTTCTTTCCTTCTTTCTTTGTCTTATCCTCAGTTTAAAGTATTTGCAAATAAATTAGGGTAAATAAATGTAATATATGACAGTGTGAGACTGATGTGGTTTTAGCGGAGGAATTACAGTGGGATTAATCCCCGGCTTCTGCCTTTAAATCAGACACGCTGAGACTGAAGACTCTGTGTGGTGGATTAAGAGGCAGTTTGGAGGATTTATGCTTCATGACGCTGTAGTGCACTTAAAAGCTTTAGTCTACTGAACAGTAATGTGGCGATTTACAGGGATTAAATGTTGTTTGTTTAGCTGTTCAGACATAAAGAGTGGAAATAAACTCTTTCTTTTTTGTTATCTCACACCTCACTTCCTGCTACCTGAAAGGATAGTTTTTTCAGACGTCTTACATAACCTTTAATTCAGTTCAATTCAATTCAGTTTTATTTATATGGCGCTTGTAACAATGGTCAATTCTCACGAAGAAGCTTTAAAGAATAATAAAAAAAAATTAGGGAAATTAGTTTTAAAAGCTTGAAGAAATATGTATCAATCAAAATGACCGATAGTCCCTGATGAGCAAGCTGAGGACCACGGTGGCAAGTAAAAAGTCCCTGAGATGGTGATAGGAAGAAACCTTGAGAGGAACCAGACTCAACAGGTAAACACTCCTCATTTGGGAGAAACGGATAGCAGGGATTGATCTGCAGTCATAATGTATAACAGAAGGGGGGGTTTAAGTTAATATGGAGTCCACTTTTGTTATTGGTGGCTCTTTTACAAAACTGTTTGGAGGAATTTCAGTCCTGAATTATTCACAAGTCACAAGCATCAGAAAGCATCTTTTTTTTAATCGGCCGAAGCCAGGACCACCTTCATGTTTAAGTGGAACAGTTCCCCAGTCACCAGACACATCCCAAGCAGACCACATGGGCCTCCATGAGATGCGATCTCCAACCAAAAGTCTGGCACAAGGATGAGCCAGACAGGTCCAGAGGACAGAGGGGGTCTAGATCACTAGCAGCTCAGGATGTGTAGCTCGACAGACAGACAGACAGACAGAATGAGAAAATGTATAAGGTGAATATACAGTATATATAGTGTAGAGTGCAACCAGGGACTCCGGCAGAACTACCTCTGACAGCAAAACTAAAAGAAAGAGCCATCAGGAAACAAAGACATAAAGGCTCCCTTGGAAGTAAAGCAACGAGATACTCCACCATTACCATCACACTGACTGCGAGGCAAGTAAAGATATATGCTGTTTAGGTGAACATATGATATTAAATTGGTACACCAGTTATCTAAGACAGCAATAATGGTTTCCTGTACATGATATGGTATTGCAGGTAAAGATGGTATCTCAAATAAATAGCAGCAATGATGGTAAGTGAAACAAATAGGATGGCATAGTGCAAAAGCATAGTATCTTGAATAAGGAAAGTATTCTGGACAAGGACAATGTCTTGAACAAGGACAAGGACCATATCTTGAAAACAAAAACCGGCATCAAAGACTAGGACCCTATCTTCAATAAGAATGGCATCATGGACTAAGGAAAGGTACTGGGACAAATATGATGGCATTCTGGACAAGGATATTTACTTGAGTAAAGAAGGTATTCTGTACAAGGTCCCCTCTTGGTTGCCATAACAGCCTCTAAGTAGATCATGAAATATCCAGAGCTGAAAGTGAAGTTAAACAAGCACTGTGTCCTGCAATACTGTTTCCAGCGTGCCTCATCTTAGACCTTGACTTAGAGTGTCTAAACTAGTCTATTGTTTAAATGGACTATAAGGTACCTGTAGGATTCCACGACTTCCACATTCTCCCAAAGGACAGAGACAGGGGTTTGTGGAGATCACTCAGTGAAGCAGGTCACAGGTCTCCCTGCCATGCTTCACTCGACGAAAAATCGAGAAAATTTCTGTAGACGCCAAGTGCTAAACTTGAACATAAAATTCTAAAGTGTACAATGTGAACAGGAAGGGAAAGAGTACTATTCCTTGTGGAGCCTCTTTGTTGCTTACTACCTTGACTGATTGAGAATTCCTCAACTGCACTCACAGAGAAGCATGGTACTGTATCTCGGGTAAGGATGATGTCCAGGACAAAGAGGTATCCAGGAAATGATGACATGGAACATACAGTATCATGCATAAGGATGGTGTCCTCGTCAAAGAGTGTGCCATGAACTAGGATGCCATTTTGAAATTAGGTCGTTATCATTGACAAGAGTAGTATCCTAGACATGAATTGTATACCGGACAAGAAAGATATCATGTACGAACAGGATGATATTCCAAAGAAGGGTACTATGTTTGACAAGGGAGCATCCTCGAATTTGGACAGAAATGTATCTGAGACAAGGATGGTATTCCCAAGCAAGAAAGGTATCCTGGAGAAGGACAGAATCTTGGACAAGAACTTCCTAGATTCAGGAGTAAACCCCTCAGGGAGGATTATTATGCATTACAACTGAAAGCTGCTTGCATTGAAGATAAAGCCAAGCTCAGTTTACAGGAGCTGGACAATTATTGCCGTTAAAATATATCACATCGTTTATGCTGCTCAGGAAAAAAAAAATCTCCAGATGTCCTTCAGCAGAAATAATTTAGTCCAGAGCAAGAACAGCATTCGTGTGATATTATTTTATGGGGGACATCTTCAGTGAGTGTCAGTGCTTTAGGAGGCCTACAGGCACAGAAGAGCTATCTCTTTCACTCTCTCTCTCTCTCTATCTCTCTCTCTCTCTCTTTCTGTCTCTCATACACACACATTAAGAAGTCCCACATGCTCTCCTGTGAAAATCATTGATTTTAGGCATCAGAGGTCCAACAGTCTAAGCACAGTAGAACATTTCACAACCTGTCACCACCTAGAACACATTAATGTTTCTCCAAACCAGTGCAACACATTGTGATTATGCTGAGAATGCATGAATAAACAAATGAGGTGTATAGTGTTTAATGATTAGACAGTTGTGTGGTTTGGGGCATGTCCACATTGGACTGAGTATGGTATTTTATTGCCGTATAAAATGAATAGTGTAAGTGTTTTGGGACAGGGTCTTTACTGTATGTAAGCTATATACGTAGCATTCCTGGATTGGTGTTTATGTAGACTATAAAGTAAAAAGCATGTTCATTATTGTGTTAACTAAACAGCTTGCTAAAATGTTTAGCAAAATATGCCAAATATTATCATGTCCAGTACTGTTTTGTAGTTTTGTCAGTTTGTTACGTAGCTGAAGACGTACATGATTAACCTTTGATCTAAATAACTTGTACATATGTGCATAGTGTAGCATTGTGTAGACATGTAATTTGGTGCATTGGCTTTGATTTTCGGGACACAGCCAACCCCCTTCCCCCCTTCCCTGGTGATAATATGACACTGGGTGGGTCGCAGGGATGAGACACGCCGCTGCATGCCGTCTCGTCTCTCGGTGTTTGACCCGTGCGACACTGGATCACATGGCATCAAGTAACAGGAAACACGCTAGTGTAGCGTCGGCACACACACACACTAATCGTCCTCAGATAAAACAGGCCTCGGCACTAAATGTGGAATAGTCTGTGCACAGAGACAGATGCAGCTCAAGATGCACATTAATGAGCCGCGGAGATGCCATTCACACCTCCGACCTGCCAAACCAAATTCTCACAGAGCAAGCAAACAAGTTCCTGTAAACAAAATGATCTCTCTCTCTCTTTCTCTCTCTCTGTTTTTTCCTTTCTTCCTCTCTCACCCTCTCTCTCGCTCTTGTTTGTCTGTCTGTATCACAGAATAAAATCTAGGTCGCTTGCACAGATTACCTTGAACAGTACATCACGATCCCCCTTTCCCCACATAAAAAAAAACAAACATGATCTAAAAAAAAAAGAAGAAGTAATATCTCTGAACCAAATGTTTAAAAAAAAATAATAATTGATAGTCATGCAACATCCTTAAATTTATTAATCACATTAATAAATAAAATACAAGTAATTATATGTATAAAAATATTATATATAAAAATATATTATTTGGTCATAATTATTATTAAATACTAATTTGTTAATTATTCATTTATTATTATTATTATTATTATTATTATTATTAATAATAATAATAATAATATAATTATTATTATATTATTATATTATATTATTATAATTTTATTATTATTATTATTATTATTATTATTATTATTATTATTAATAATAATAATAATAATAATAATAATAATAATAAAATTATAATAATTATCATTATATATCACAAATTATTTAATAAATTATAATTAAATGTTACCAATTCATTTTATAATATTTTTATTATTTATTTAAATATATTCCAATATTATAAATGTACTTAATATTTCCCTGTTGACTTTCTGTTTAATTTCTTATTAGATTTTTGTTTCTTCTTTTTTTTTTGGTCAATTTTCTGATAGTTCTGAGATGATTATAATATAAACAAACATAATCAATTTGAAGAAGAATAAAGTAGTTTGCATTAAAAAAAATCCAATTTGAGCATCCGGATTCCAGTCCTAGCACGTACAAACAAAATGAATAATCAAGGACTGTAAATTCTGCCTGAAGAATTATTTCAGATAGAAAGATTTGTAATCAGAGTATTGGGTATGGCAAAGCTAAATTAATAACCATAATTAGAGTTTATTTACCCAACATTGGTAAGCAAAGGGCTGGTTAGACGTTTCTGCTCTTAGCCAATGAGATTCAGTTTAACGATGATGTTAATTATTGGAATCGATTTAAGTCTTTAAAGGACACTATGATTCTCTGACCTAAGAATGAGACACGCCCCAGCTGGAATGTCTTTTTTGTGCTCTGTGGAAGAGAGAGAAAGAGAGAGAGATAAACTGAATTAGCACTTCATTCTGAGGCGGCTGATGAAAAGAGAGACTGCAGGTCTGAATGAAAGAGCGGCGGCCTGCTCGTCTCCGCTCCTCCATTACACACACACACACACACACACACACACACAGACACACACACACACACACACGCCTCTTTAAACACACACAGCACTTCTTCATGCTGATCTGTATTCATCACACACTCGCTCTGCTGATAAAACACCCCCACACACACACACACACACACACACACACACACACTTGTAGAAAAAAGGATGATGGAGTGTGTCTGGACAGAGCCATGAGTCTGAGGATGGAAAGGAACAGTTTGGCTAAGAACACTGATGCCGAACACTAGATCAAGGGGCATGGAATCTGCAAACAAATCATTAAGCAGGCACGAACACACACACACACACACACACACACACACACACACACACACACACACACACACACCTGTTTGATTCTGCAGCACAGTTCTATATTAGTGTGTCTGTATTGAATTCAGCCTCTTCTTACTTTTAACATAACACCACCCTTTTAAAAAATATATATATTTTTTTATTTTTTTATTATTTGTATAGCGCTTTTAACAATTGACATTGTCTCAAAACAGCTTTACACAATCAAAAGAATTATTTAAGTTTGTATGGAATGTGAATATGTATGAATCAAAATGTTCAGATATTCCCTGGCGAGCAAGCCCGAGGGCGACAGTGGCAAGGAAAAACTCCCTGAGATGGTAATAGGAAGAAACCTTGAGAGGAACCAGACTCGACAGGGAACCCATCCTCATCTGGGTGAAACAGATAGCAGGAAATGATCTGCATTTATACAGTGTTAAGTGTTAGGTTCAGCTATAATAGTTGATGTTAATTGATGTTATAATAGTTGATGTAAAATGGAGTCCAGTAGTTATTCGAGACTCAGATAGACTTGTAGAAAGTTCCAGTCCTGAACTATCAAATTGTCAAGTCCTCAGAGAAACAGCTGACAACACCAGTCGAGGCCAGAACCATCTTCTAAGTAGAGAGAAACATCCGCAGACACCAGACGCATCCCAAAGAGACACATGGGGCATCCATGCGATGAGACCTCCAACCAGAAACCGGGCACCAGGATGGATCAGACAGGTCCGGAGGGCAGAGGGAGTCTGGATCACTGGCAGCTCAGGAACCACATGTGTAGCTCGACAGAGAGAGAGAGAGAGAAAGAGTGAAAGGGGGAGACAGGGGGAGAGAGGAAAGAGAAAGAGGGGGAGAAAGAGAAGAGGAGGAGAGATGGCAATTAGGTATGGTCACAGTCACAATGTCTAATGTGAATGTATATTTACTGTAGAGTGCAAGCAGGGACTCCGGCAGGACTAACTATGACAGCATAACTAAAAGGGAGAGCCAGAAGGAAACACAAACATGAGAGGGAACTGAGATGTAAAGCAAACAATCACCTCACCGTCAACAAACCTGAGTGATCAAATGAGACTGAGGAAGACAGCATCTAAACATACCAGTTCACCATAATACTCTACGTCCATGAGTCCCCCAGATCTGCTCCTTTGCCTTATGGCAAATCTATTTATAAAAATGCTTGGCTAAATAAATAGGTTTTGAGCCTAGACTTAAACACTGAGACTGTGTCTGAGTCCCGAACACTATTTGGAAGACTATTCCATAATTTTGGGGCTTTGTAAGAAAAAGCTCTGCCCCCAGCTGTAGTTTTCATAATACGCGGTACTGACAAGCAGCCAGCATCCTTTGACTGAAGTAGGCGTGGCGGATCGTAAGGCACTAGCAGTTCGCTCAGATACTGCGGCGCGAGACCATTTAATGCCTTATATGTCAACAGTAGTATTTTAAAATCTATGCGAAATTTCACAGGGAGCCAATGTAGCGAAGATAGGATAGGGGTGTTGTGCTCATATCTTCTGGTTCTAGTGAGGACTCTCGCTGCTGCATTCTGGACTAGCTGAAGCTTGTTTATGCACCTAACTGAACAACCAGACAGTAAGGCATTACAATAGTCCAACCTAGAAGTGATAAAAGCATGAACTAGTTTTTCTGCATCGTTTAGCGACAATATATTTCTTATCTTGGCGATATTTCTGAGGTGAAAGAATGCTATCCTGGTAATATTATCTACATGAGCTTCAAATGAAAGGCTGGAATCTATAATCACGCCGAGGTCTTTTACTGTTGCACTTGATGGAACAGAAAGGCCATCTAAAGTTACGGTGTGATCTAAGATTTTACTTCTAGCTGTATGCGGTCCTACTGGATGACTAGAACTTCTGTCTTATCCGGATTAAGCAGAAGGAAGTTAATTAGCATCCAATTTCTTATGTCCTGCACACATTGCTCAACTTTAGTAAGATGGTTTTTCTCATCGGGTTTTGTTGAGACGTATAGCTGTGTGTCGTCAGCATAACAATGAAAACTAATACCATGCTTACGGATTATGTTGCCCAGAGGAAGCATGTAAAGGGAAAAAAGCAGTGGGCCTAAAACTGAACCCTGCGGAACGCCAAACTCCACTAGAGAACATGCAGAATAATCACCATTTAAGTCCACATACTGATAACGATCGGTCAAATAGGATCTGAGCCAGGAGAGGGCTGTACCCTTAATTCCTACTACATTTTCTAATCTGTGAAGAAGAATAGCATGATCAATAGTGTCAAAAGCTGCGCTGAGGTCGAGTAATACAAGCATAGTTACACAACCCTGATCAGAGGCCAATAGGAGGTCATTTACTACTTTAACGAGTACTGTTTCTGTGCTGTGATGAGGCCTAAATCCTGACTGATACAGTTCATGTATGCCATTTCTATGTAGATATGAGCATAGCTGCTCTGCCACTATCTTTTCCAGAATCTTAGAGATAAAGGGGAGCTTTGATATTGGCCTGTAATTGGACAGCTGACAGGGGTCGAGGTCAGGTTTCTTAATTATTGGTTTGATAACTGCTAATTTAAAAGATTTTGGAACATAACCAATGCTGAGTGAGGAATTAATTATTCTCAACAGCGGTTCTGTTATCACTTGTACTAGCGGTTCTGTTATCACTTGTGTTATCACTTGTTTGAGAAAATGTGTCGGTATAGGATCTAATATACAGGTTGATGAATTTGCAGAAGAGATGAGTGAAATTAGTTCATTCTCTTCAAGGGGAGTAAAGTCTTCTAGGTTTGAATCTGACATGGCTAGGTTAACATCTGTATCAATTACATTGTTCGGTTTCAAAGCCTCAATTTTATGCCTGATATTTACAATTTTATTATTAAAAAAGTTCATGAAGTCCTCACTATTGCATGATGTTGTTGTGGAGATTTCTGTAGTGGTCTTATTTCTGGTTAATTTGGCTACGGTATTAAATAAAAATCTAGGATTATTTTAATTTTCTTCTATAAGAGTGGAGAGATACGTTGATCTAGCTACACTAAGAGCTTTCCTATAGTTCAGGATGTTCTCTTTCCATGCTATTTGAAATACTACCAATTTAGTTTGACGCCATTTACGCTCTAATTTCCGAGCAGTCTGTTTTAAAGTGCGCGTGTGATCGTTATACCAGGGAGCGAGTTTCTTATCTCTAATAATTTTTCTTTTAGCTGGAGCTACATTATCTAAGGTACAACGAAATGTCGACTCTAAATATTCAGTCGCCTGATCAAGTTCTGTGGGGTCAGACGGTGGCCTAATCGAAGTTGATAACTCTGGGAGATTACTGATAAAACTCTGTGTGGTAGTTGATGTGAATGTACGTTTAATACTGTAGCGCAGTGCTGTGCGTACATTATCACTGTGACACACTTGAATGGAGACAAGATAGTGATCTGAGATAATTTCAGACAGTGGAATTGTGAATACATTTCTTATACCGAAAAATATTATTAAGTCTAAAGTGTGACCTGCTTTATGAGTGGGTCCTACTACACACTGATTTACACCTACGGAGTCCAGTATGGATATAAATGCTGTTCTCAGAGGGTCTTCTGGATTCTCAAAATGAATGTTAAAATCTCCGGCAATTAACGCTTTGTCTACAGAAACGACCAGGTCTGAGATGAAATCCGCAAATTCACTAAGAAATTCAGAATACGGCCCTGGAGGTCTGTAAATTATAATTAGTGGAATCGACTGAGCTGACTTAATATACTTAGGTACACTTATGTTACTATAAAGAATTTCAAATGAGTTAAATTTGTGTCCGTGTTTTTGTACGATAGACAGATTATCATCATGAATAACTGCGACGCCTCCTCCTCTACCAGTTAACCGAGGCTGGTGTATGTAGCTGTATCCAGGAGGACTAGCTTCATTTAGAGCTACATACTCATCCTGTTTAACCCATGTTTCACTTAAACAGAGTATATCAAACGCCTGATCTGTGATAATTTCATTAAGAATAACTGCTTTTGATGCGAGACATCTAATATTTAACAATCCTAGCTTCAGATCAGAGGTGCCGGCTGCGCATTCAGTATGATCGGAGTTTGTGGACTTTATGTTAATTAGATTATTGAAACAGACTTTCTGGGTCTTTCTACATTTTTGCTTAGATCGGGGAACAGACACAGTCTCAATAAGGTGAACCCTGAGTGACGACTCTATGCAGCTAGCAGACGGTTGGTTTAGCCTGTCTGTCTGCTCCCTGGCCTGGGCTCTGGATTGTCACCGATTAACTAGACCTCTACTGAGACTATGAGCTATACTACAGGAAATGAGAGCAGCACCTTCCCGAGTGGGATGGACACCGTCCCGCCCTAACAGGCCAGCTTTGCCCTCAAAGGTCTTCCAATTATCTATGAAGCCCACATTATTTTCGGAGCACCACCTGGACATCCAGCGGTTCAGCGACCATAACCTGCTGTAAGCTATGTCGCCACGTCTCATTGGGATGGGACCAGAGCATATTACTTCATCGGACATCGCCTTCGCTAATTTAAACACCTCTGTAAAGTTACTCTTACTAACCTCTGACTGGCAAAGGCGTATATCATTAGCTCCAGCATGTACCACTATCTTAGAGAACCTGTGCTGTCCTAGAGCCCTAAGATTACCTGCTATGTCCGGTGCTCTGGCTCCCGGGATACACCTAACCACTGCCGCTGGCGCCCCTAAAGGTCTAGCTAATGTCACGTGTCTCAGTATAGAGTCTCCTATAACCAGAGCTCTTTCAGGTTTCTCAGCGGGTGCATCACTGAGAGCAAACCTGTTGGACACGTGAAGCGCAGAGGTGGTGTGCTCCGGTGGGCTAGCCTTAGCGTTAGCTTTGGCTGAACGAGTATGCCGCCGAGTCGTCACCCACTCGCCCCGCTGTGAGGGCTCTAATGCCGGAGTCGGGGGCTGTTTATCTCCGCCTGTGGCACCCAGACTGTCCGCTACAGGAATAACGCTGCTCTCACACTCTCTAACCCTCTCTAAAGTCTGGATGCGCTCCTCTAACGCTGAAATCTTCTCCGTCAGAGTGCTCACTAACACACACCTATCACAAATAAAATTACCACTAATGACGGACACACCCTTTTCATTTCACTCCATCCTTTCTTTTGATTTTCCCCTTTTCTTTCTTTCTTTCTTTCTTTCTTTCTTTTTCATTTTTCATTTAATCATTTCATTTCAATTCAGTTTTCTTTTTCTGAGGTTCTTTAATTGTATTGTATAAAGTCCCCTAAGATCATTTCTTCCTTTCGTTCTTTTTCTTCCTATCATTTTATTTTTTCAGATTTACTTTTATCACTCTTTATTTTTCTTTTTTTTCTCTCTCTGTATTTCTCTTCTTTTGTCTTTATAATGATTTTTTTACTTTTATTTTATCACTTTTTTTTTCTTATTCATTATGTATTTATGTATTTATGAATTATTATTGGCAGCGCGGTGGTGTAGTGGTTAGCACTGTTGCGTTGCACCTCCAGGGTCTGGGTTCGATTCCCCGGCCAGGCTCGATTCCCGTCTCTGTGTGCATGGAGTTTGCATGTTCTCCCCGTGCTTGGTGGGTTTCCTCTGGGTACTCCAGTTTCCTCCCACAGTCCAAAGATATGCAGGTTAGGCTAATTGGCGTTCCTAAAGTGCCCGTAGTGTGTGATTGGGTGTGTGAGTGTGTGTATGTGTGTGTGCCCTGCGATGGATTGGCACCCTGTCCAGGGTGTACCCCGCCTAGTGCCCGAAGTCCCCTGGGATAGGCTCCAGGTCCCCCGCGACCCTGAACACAGGATTAAGCGGTATAGAAAATGAATGAATGAATGAATTATTATTTGTTTGTCTTTAGTTTCTTTTTTATTTATACATATTTTTTCCCCTTACATATTGCTGGACGATGTTTTACAACCTTATAATCTTTAATAGTCCACAACACAAAGTCTTATGAATTCTAAAGTATTGCTCCTCCTCCATACATTAGGCCACGCCCCTATCCTGATGCTGGTGGGTGAGAACAGACTATGTGCTGAGGGAGCAAGTGATGGAGCTGCGGCCGGTTTAATGTCTATGACTCAGCAACATTTTGTAATGTTTAGCGTGTAGTTGTGTGACATTCAGCTTTAAGTTGAGATGTGTAACTGTGCCTCAGGCTGACAGATGGACCGGTGACTCTCTCCTTTAGCAGTGCCAGCAGTGTTGAGGCTAAGCACGCTAACCCACTGCTAAGTTGAAGGCTGTTCGACTCCTGGCTTGAATTTGGATGCAGATGAAAAAATGAGATGATGCTCAGCTGCAATATGTCTGACCGAGGAGGGGATCAGGGGGTTTAACGCTTTCTCTCGGATGCTGAAAGACGTTAAACATTAGCATTGACATGTTTCCACTTCCTTCTTCTGGGGACTCATTTTTAAAGACTAGTCTGTGTAATACTAAAGCAGTGGCCCAAGGCTAGTAATGTCTTTAGCTGGGATTTGGAGTCTGAATGTGTGTGTGTGTGTGTGTGTGTGTGTGTGTGTGTGTGTGTGTGTGTGTGTGTGTGTGTGTGTGTGTTGAAGGGGTGTTCTCATTTTTCCCCTCAAAGGGAATTGTGGGATAGCAGACTGGAAGCACAAACCATCACAATGTCTTAAATGTCACTTATTCCCTATTCCCAAAAAGTACTCGCTCATTTGGTGCATAAATGTCCTTCTTCTTCTTCTTCTTTGCAACAAAGTGGGAAGTCTAATATAGCTAAGAAATTAGAAACCCATATAACCCTAGTTTAGCATTCAACGCATTGACCACTACTGACCATTAACCGTGGATGTGTCCCAAACCGCATTAGCACTTTTATCAGTCCACTGTGGATGTGTCCCGAACCACACAAACACCATTGACAGTCCACTGTACATGTCCCAAACCAGCAAAAAAAAACATCAGTCCATTGTGGATGTGTCCCACACCATGTAAACATCATCATCAAACATCCATGGATGTGGCCAGAAATGCATGAACAACATTGTCAGTTCACTGTGCGTGTGTCCCAAACTACACACACTATCACCAGTCCATGGTGGATGTGTCCAAACCATGGAAACGACATCATCAGGCTACTGGGAATGTGTGCCAAATCACATAAACACCATAATCAGGCAACTGTGGATGCGGCCCAAACCGCATGAACACAATTGTCAGTCCGCTGTACATGTGTCCCAAACAACCAAAAACACATCACGTCAGTCCACTGTAGATGTGTCCCAAACAACCAAAAACACATCACGTCAGTCCACTGTAGATGTGTCCCAAACCACACAAACACCATCATCAGTCCACTATGGATTTGTCCCAAACCCCCTAAAAATCACCAGTCCTCATATGGATAAGTCCCAAACTACGTACCACACCTTATTCACTACATAGTCCACATAATAACCATCATCAGTCCAAGGTGGACATGTTCCAAACCACATATCCTATTTGCCATATTGGCACTATGTAGTGACTAAGATATTATTTAAGACATCTTTTTTCCATGGTTTAATTCCATGACCTACATTCATGCACTATGACATTCACACATTTGGATTGAACTGTTAATCTCAGAAACTCTACACTACAACACACACACACACACACACACACACACACACACACACACACACACATTGAATAATATAAATTACACATGAATATTGAACAGGAGAGAATGAAGTTCATCCTGACTCACAGCAGGGTTTATGCTGATTATATCACAGCCCAACAAATCTCACAAATAAGTGTGTGTGTGTGTGTGTGTGTGTGATTATGGATTACTGTGCCTGGTTGGATTTAGAGTCTGTCACACCGTCTGAGGATTTAAGTCCATCTGTTTAACGCTGAGGTACATCTCTCTGCGCTACGCTACTGCTAAACATGTACCGAATTTGTTTACCAAACTAACTAACAAATCTGACAGGATTTCTAAGGGGAGAAATTTCTGTGTGTAAGTTTCCACAATCACAAACATTAGTGATTTTTGTTTTTGTTTAATCAGTTAGCAACATTAGCAATTTCTTAATAGCAACAGATAGCGCTAATATAATCCATTCTGAGTGCGGCCATTTTTGTCACAAGAGTAAATTGGTTTGAACACCATAATGGGTACCACAATTATTTACTAAAACCAAAATTGAGAAAGAGTAATAATAATAATAATAATAATATCAAGTTTATTAGCATGCTAGTCAATTTTACACTCCCAGTAGTGGGATTCTTCCTCAACCTAGCTAAGCTAGTTATAATTGCGAGAAAGTATTTAACAGTGCAATGTGACATAAATATAAAGTAAAATTATATAGAATCAAATAAAATAAAGCACAAATAAAGACTGAAAACATGCTTGATAGATAGCTAATTTGCTAGCAAGCCACAGGTTATCATGTGTCTCTGTTAGCGTTTTTTCTGGAATGTCAAAATTTACTTAAGGTTTATTGTTAAATATATAAAAATTAAATATAAAATTGATTCAATATGAATTACATTTTGTTGTAAATCGTGTGTGTGTGTGTTGGGTGATGGGGATCTAGTCTAATTGGTCAGAGTCTAATTCGCTTAGTTAAATCGATAAGAGGGAAATCAATGGAAGTAAAGCTGGCCATTTTAGTTCAGTGAATCATTAGAAATATGTAAAGTGCACACACGCACACACACACACACACACACACACTGTTCTGAGGTAAATATCTGGAATATGAATGTGAAGATTCAGGCGAACACATTGCTTTCTCTCCAGTAGCAATGTAGCTATCGTATTAGTGAAGTTAGCCCAAGGCTAATAACATGCTTAGCGTTATGGTTAACTAACATACATTGTAATAAATGGTGAAAATCTGGCAGCACGCGACCAGAAAAATAATTGATATTTTCATTTTATTTAATTCATAAATTTGGTTAATTTATGATCATTTATACTGAAAATTAAGGGGGAAATAATTCATTATGGTAACATTATAGTACTACAGAAATTGCACTAAGGTTGGCATAAAATACCTGGTAAAAAATACTTAAAATATAAAAAAATTATAAATATTATTTCTGTTCTTTTACAGGTAAATAGTTTCTCTACGAGACTATTGTTTAAAAATATCAATTACATCTGTAAGCTTCACATCAGAGTCATTTATAACATGTCTTAGAATAAACTCTTATAGTAAAGTACTCTTGATAAGCGTTCTCTTATCAGGAGTGTCAGCGTCTGTACTAGAAAGATAAAACAGTATGAATGACACACTTGACACTACTTGTGTCTCTGCTGTGCTAATAATGCATTGTCTTTTACCGGAGAATAGATAATCATCTCTCGGTATTCACATTGCATTATCGGACATGCCACAGGTCACTGCTACGCTCCATTGTCTGTGACGTATAACAAAAATATAAATGTTTATGGGAATCTTATATGAAATAGTACAGTTTAACATTCATATGAAACTACAGTATGAAGTTGTAAAATGTTGAATTTTATTTTTACAATCAATAGAGGAACATGTTAATAATCAGTCAATTTAAATGAATGATAATAAAAAATAATAATAATGATAAACATTAATGATGTTTTAAGTTTTATTTAAACAGTTCTTGCAGCACAATTCAGTGTTTTCTATTAATTCTTTAAATTACTTAAAATAGCAATTAATTGAGCACAACACAGCAAATTAATAAGTTATTAGATATATAAGCTATGGACGCAAAGCAAACCTTACCACTTAATACATTTTTTATCGATTTTTCTTGAATGTTAAGCATGAAACATAACATTACAATTTTTTTTATTATTAATTGTTTGTCATGTCAAATAAAATTATAGTAAAAATGTGTAAAACTAAAACTTTTATTTAAATAGACACCATAAACCTACTGTATCCTATCTGATGCTGGATAGCTGGGTCATGTTCTCATTCATTTTTTTTTCTCACTTATTAAGTGTATTCTATTGAGCGTCAGATAAACACACAGCAAAATAATAACAGCCCACAAACGTAATACAGGTCTGCAGCTTTTAATGTAATAATCCCACAAACATAATAAACAGCTATTGCATTTTCAGAGATTTGTTACAGTTGTGGGAAGGTGAAAATCTTCAGCTTTCAAAAGTGTAATACCGTCCTACAAATGTAATTTTATGTTTCTGGGATTTTTACATTAAAAGATGCAGATTTGTATTAGGTATGTAGTTTATTATGCTTGTGGGCTGTTAGGACGTTGGCAGGGTTCACAGAGTCTATGCAATTATTTCCATAGATTTGTTAGAAAGGTAGCTAATGAGGAATTCTTAAAGGAGTTTTGAGAGGATAGTAATGCAGGGTTTTTTTATATTCATATAATCACATATAATTCTAGTAATGCCATATATTTTTCTTTATTTCTTTCCTTTCTTTCTTTCTTTCTTTCTTTTCATTGCGTCATTGCAATTGGATAATTCAACCATGTTTCTTTCTTCCTTCCTTCCTTTCTTTCTTTCTTTCTTTCTTTCTTCATTTTTTCCTTTCTTTCCTTCTTTCTTTCTTTGCTCCCACCACTTCTTCATCTTTCTTTGTTCTTTCTTCCTCACTCCATTTTACCTTCAACCCGTTATCTTTTTGCCCTATATCCTTATTCCCTGCTTCCTCTCTTTTTTAAAAGACTTAAAACAATGTTTTATTTTTTTTTTTCTTTTATGTACACTGATGTCCAACAGCCAAAGGGCTACAAATAAACCAAGTTAAACAAGTGAACTCTCCACACTATAAACTAGAATAAAGATATTGTACATAGAATGCGATTACTTCTCACCTGTGTCACAACAGGGTTTTAAAGGATGTAATAAAGCCTGACAATGTCTGCATTTCTTTCACCTCTAGTAAGACAGAGACAGAAAGAACGAGAGAGGAATAGAAAGGGAGTGATGACTGAAAGTGGAGCAAGATACAGCTAGCTATAAAATACATCTGAAGCTCTAAAATGAGACAAGAGCAAAGGAGAGACAGACAGACAGACAGAGAGAGAGAGAGAGGGATGGGTGGATGTGGATGTTGATGTGATGAGAGATCAGACAACCGGGGACAGGACGTGTTTATCTTTGTGCACCGAGGTGTACCCCAGCCTAACACGCTCCGCTTCTTGTACTTTCAATTACACAGCGATGGCTAACACGTGTAGCACGGCGTGTGGCGGGTAAACGAGAGAACGAGCAACGATGACAGGAAGGACAAACACACACACACACACACGCACACACACACACACACACACACACACACACACACATACTGTGTAGCTGGAAATTAGAGTGAGCTCTGGAGGAGGTTGTGCTAACACACTAAACCAACGTTAAGTAAGAAATGAAATACACACAGCTGTAGAGTCTGAAACAGAGCCCACTTAGTGTAGGACACATGGACGTGTCTTGCAGAGACACTTAGAATGTAACAGGGGTGTGTGTCTTAGATTATAAAAGATGAGCGTGTCTTAGAATGTAACAGGTGGGCGTGTCTTAGAATGTAACAGGTGGGCGTGTCTTAGAATGTAACAGGTGGGCGTGTCTTAGAATGTAACAGGTGGGCGTGTCTTAGAATGTAACGGGTGGGCGTGTCTTAGAATGTAACAGATGGGCGTGTCTTAGAATGTAACAGGTGGGCGTGTCTTGCAGTGCCACAGGTGGGCATGTCTTAGATTGGAACACATGGGAGTGTCTTAGAATGTAACAGGGGGGCGTGTCTTAGATTATAAAAGATGAGCGTGTCTTAGAATGTAACAGGTGGGCGTGTCTTAGAATGTAACAGGTGGGCGTGTCTTAGAATGTAAAAGGTGGGCGTGTTTTAGAATGTAACGGGTGGGCGTGTCTTAGAATGTAACAGATCGGCGTGTCTTAGATTATAAAAGATGAGCGTGTCTTAGAATGTAACAGGTGGGCGTGTCTTAGAATGTAAAAGGTGGGCGTGTTTTAGAATGTAACGGGTGGGCGTGTCTTAGAATGTAACAGATCGGCGTGTCTTAGAATGTAACAGATGGGCGTGTCTTAGAATGTAACAGTTCGGCGTGTCTTAGAAAGTAACAGATCGGCGTGTCTTAGAATGTAACAGATGGGCGTGTCTTAGAATGTAACAGGTGGGCGCGTCTTAGAATGTGACAGATGGACATGTCTTTGAATGTAACAGATGGGCGTGTCTTAGAATGTAACAGGTGGGCGTGTCTTAGAATGTAACATGTGGGCGTGTCTTAGAATGTAACATGTGGGCGTGTCTTAGAATGCAACAGATGGGCGTGTGTTAGAATGTAACAGGTGGGCGTGTCTTACAATGTAACGTGTGGGCGTGTCTTACAATGTAACAGATGGGCGTGGCTTAGCTTAAAACAGGTGGATGTGTCTTAGATCGTAACAGGTGGGTCTTAGATGGAAGTGCCTTATAATGCAAGAGACTGGCGTATCTTAAAGTGTAACAGGTGGGCGCATATTAGATTGTAAAAGATGGGTGTTTTAGAATGTAACAGATGGACATGTCTTAAAGTGTAACTGATGAGCATGTCTTAGATTCTAACAGACTTTGATTGTAACAGATAGGTGTGCCTTAGAATGAACAGGTGGTCATGACATACAGTAGCTCTAAGTATTAGGGAGAATAGAAGGCAATGTTAAAGGTCTTTTAGAAACGGGAGTCACTGATCAGGGAAGGAAGCATGTAAGGCTTTTTTGGCCTGGGAAGGTGGCTTTAAAGCTCAGGGAAGCTGAGGAGAGACAGAGAAAGAGATCTTTCGGTGGCGGTGATGCTTTCACACTTACGGAACTCCAACTAAAGGCACAGAGTGGTGCTGGGATTAAACATGTCGAGAAGAAAGCCTCTGTGGAAGTGTCGGGTAAAGTAGACGAATAGTTCGAGACATAGAACAAGACAAGAAAGGACAAGAGCGAGGATAGAAGCGTTAGACATTTTTTCTAGGAAGACCGGATTGGAAAATCGGCTTTAAAAGTCGGGGAAGATGAGGGAGAGAGAGACCTACGGTTGGCAGTAATGTACAGTAATCTACTGGATTCAAACCAGCAAGAAAGAAGAAGAAGAAGTTTGCAGCGGGTGGTTGTGTCTTAGTTTGTAAAAGAAGGACATGTCTTCGAATGTAGAAGGGGTTTCTTAGAATGTAGCAGATGGACGTGTCTTAGACTTGTTTTTCTGTGGGACTAAACCTAATAGTCTTTGTAACAGGTGGGTGTGGCTTTGTGTTTGTGTGTGCTTGTGGGTGATCCCTCTGTTTGTATTGTATTTGTATTGTACAGTATTTTATGTCATTGCATAACATTCATTCATTCATTCATTCATTTTCTGTACCGCTTTATCCTTATATACAGGGTCGTGGGGGCCTGGAGCCTATCCCAGGAAACTTAGGGCACAAGGCGGGGTACACCCTGGACAGGGTGCCAATCCATCGCAGGGCACACACACATACTCACATACACACACTCATTCACACACTACGGGCAATTTGGAATGTCAATTAACTTAACATACATGTCTTTGGACTGTGGGAGGAAACCGGAGTACCCGGAGGAAACCCACCAAGCACGGGGAGAACATGCAAACTCCATGCACACAGAGACAGGAATCGAACCTGCCCCGGGAATCGAACCCGGACCCTGGCGGTGCAAGGCGACAGTGCTAACCACTACACCACCGCGCCGCCCATTGCATAACAAATATAACTAATTAATCCAAATCTCCACACACGCCGCTGAAATTATGGGTGTTTGTTTTTTAATTCTTAGTCGGCTGGCCCCAACTTGTCCATGTTAAGAGACTGAGATCCACCCAATCAGAAGTCTGGCGGTCTAATCTCATCTGTATGTCTTATTGCGTGTCTTCTCTACTTCCTGTCTCCAGGTGAACGTCTCTCCGGGCTGCAGTAAGGCTCTGACGCGGATGCTCTATTGTCCATACTGTGGCGGGTTTGTGGACCTGAAGCCGTGCAGAAATTATTGTCAGAACGTTATGAAGGGCTGCCTCGCTAATCAGGCTGACCTGGACCCAGAGTGGAACGTCTTCATCGGTACCGTCACACCTTCTCTCTCTCTCTCTCTCTCTCTCTAGAGCACTAGCCAGCTATCTGCTATTCTTACCTTATTAATTAGTAAACTATTTAAGTTTTGGCTAAATTAAAATAAAATGCAATTTTTATCCTAAATATCTTATCCACGTCAATAATTCTAGCTAGTTACTGTAGCTGGTGCAAATACGGTGAGGATCATCTACATTGTCAGGGTGCTACAGAGTAGGCTAACGTATTCAGCTTTCCGACAGTAGCTACGTTCATTCGTTAGCTTGCTTGATGTAGCCATGACTGTTTAATAAAGAAAGAAAAAAAAACACATTACAAGCCAGCATAACCACAAATCAGCATTTACTGTAATACATGAGTAATACTGTCTCATGTGCCATGTCGTGCTAAAACACTTTTCTCGTATACGTATCAGTTTTTTTTTTCCTTTTTTTCATCTCCTTTGTCCCGTGACATTTCAGCAGATTTTTCATTTTCCTCACTATTGATTTTCAATCAGTGTGTCTCTCGTTCACAAAAAGCCATCGACCCTGACGCTGCTTGGTCACGCTGCCACCGCTGAGAATCCGTTTGTCTTTTGAATATTTATGTGCGTGTGTGCATGTGCGTGTGTGTGTGTGTGTGTGTGTGTGTGTGTGCGCGGTGTTGTTATGTCATTCCTAAAAGCCAATCGTGACATTCAGCTTTAGGATCTGTTGATAAGGCCTTATTGATCGGGTCATGCTCAGATTCCAACCTTTTCACTCGTGTGTATGTGCATATCTATGTGTGTGTGTGTGTGTGTGTGTGTGTCTGTGTGGGCTGATTTAGGGAGCGGCCTAATGGAACAGCAGCCTCTCTGTCTGTTTGGTTAGCCCATAGACTTTAGCCAAAGTGGAGACCCTCAGCTGCTCATTGGACACAAGAGAATTACAGCGTTTTATCTGAGCATCTTAGCGTGCATGCCTGATATTTCCTCTACGCTCGCCCACTTGTTTCCTCTGGACTATCAAAAGTAAAACTAGCAAGGAGTTAGTGCACGAAAATATATCTACTGTATCTAAGTTAAAAAAAAAAAAAAAGTGAACACTTTAATTGTCTACAAGGAAAAAGTCATAATTTGAATGATCTTCAATTATTAAGTCTTTGTAGTTTTTGAACTATTAATGGCACTTTAATTATCTACATTAACGGAAAAATGAGTTCCTATTGTTCCACCATAAGTCAGTAGTTTTATGACCCGAAAATAAACCTGCAGCATTATAAATCGCATACGAGTACATCGCTAATGCAATAATGATCTACGAGTAAAAGGTCAGAGCATTCATCTTCTACAGGTGGAAATCATTAGACTGATAACCTGCAAGAAAACAGTCAGTACTTTAATGATTCATCATTTAATAATCAGCACTCCGTTGTCTACAAGTAAAATGTCAGTACATTTATTTTCCACTAACAAGTCTGTGCTTTAATTATATCCTTTAACGAGCTAAAGGTTTTAAAAAAAAAAAACATCATTTTTAAAAGAAAGTAAAAAAAAAAAAAAAAACAGCGCTTTAATTTTATTCAGGTAAACTACAGTGTTTCCCGTAGAGAGGATGATTGAGGCTTTCCGCATGCACTCAAAAATCCATGTATATTTATTTTTCGCGAACGACACAAGACTTCTGGCTGGTAATTTCCGGTGCTGATTTGGAGAGGCCGAGCTCTTTGTTATTATACAGCAGCACCATGTCTGTCGCGTGACTGTTGTTGAAAATATGCCAATTTGTGGATTCTATTGATTTTCACAACCACACGGGAGGTTTCACTGTAACTGTAATAAGGGCCGGTGCGTACTGTTCTATGAGTCGAGCTCTTTATTCAATAATTGTATTTTCAGCAGCACTAATAATACATGACTGTGACTGACAATATTTGACAAAATTCTAATAACACTTACACTTATGTGCAGAAACATTTAAGTGTGACAAACATGCAAAAAGAATAAGAAATCAGGAAGGGGGCAAATAGTTTTTCACACCACTGTATGTATAATATAAGCCAAACAAGATTAATTAGAACACAAGATGTTTTCGATTTATAATTAATTTGAGTGACTTACTTTCAAGACACCTGACTGGCTTTAATTTCGGCCCGCTGACGGGCTGTTACGACCACTGGAGAGCGTGGAGCGTGGAGCGTGTTCAATAATTTCAGCAGCCCTATCCCGACATTAACACCTCGTTAATGCCTCGTTATCAATTTATAAACGCTGTTATCGAGTCATTATTGATTTTTAAGTGCGTTTATGGAGTCCTTATCAGATTTTATCACCTCCTTACCTGTTCAGCAGCCAGAAATCCTCATAATAATTGTAGATGGAAGTAATGACAAAATGAACAAAGTTATATCATAAGGAAAACAGTCAGGATTAAACAAGATTGAAAGATACTATATATTACATGTTAAAGCCTAATGCATAATAAAAAAAAAAATATTTAAAATATCTGTAGTTTGATCAATTCTGTTAATTTCATAATAAAGTCTGACAAATTCATCATATAATTTTTATTCCTAAGATATGTGTGGCATAGCTTTTCACAAAAAAAGCTTGGAGTTAGCACCCTGCATGGCTCAGGTTCAGTTTTATTTTAAGAGGACAAAGAAAATTACATCATCTGCATTGAGTTAATTCACACACAAAACAGTGCATCTTCTTCTTTGTCTTTCGGCTGTTCCCTTTCAGGGGTCGCCACAGCGAATCATCTGCCTCCATCTAACCCTATCCTCTGCATCCTCTTCTCTCACACCAACTAACTTCATGTCCTCTCTCACTGCATCCATAAATCTCCTCTTTGGTCTTCCTCTAGACCTCCTGCCTGGCAGTTCCAACCTCAGCATCCTTCTACTGATATATTCACACTCTCTCCTCTGAACATGTCCAAACCACCTCAATCTGGCCTCTTTGACTTTATCTCCAAAACATCTCACATGGGTTGTCCCTCTGATTAACTCATTCTTGATCCTATCCATCCTTGTCACTCCCAAAGAGAACCTCAACATCTTCAGCTCTGCTACCTCCAACTCTGCCAGCTGTCTTTTCTTCAGTGCCGCTGTCTCTAAGCCGTAGAGCATCGCTGGTCTCACCACTGTCCTGTACACCTTCCCTTTCATTCTCGCTGATACTCTTTTATCGCACAACACACCTGAAACTTTTCTCCACCCATTCCTGCCTGTACTCGTCTCTTCACCTCCTTTCCACACTCTCCATTGCTCTGGGCCCGGTTTCTCGATAACGCACACTATTCGCGCGCTAAGTAGACTCTTAAGATATATCTTACGTTAAGTGATAACTTTTCTAAGTGTATTTCTCGAACTGTCTCTTAGGAGTCTTCTTAAGTCGCTGCCTCTTACGTCCGACGTTACGCGGCGCTGTCTACAGTGAAGGTCCTGAATTAGTGGACATCGGTGGCTCAGGAATCGATTTTTCACTCTTTTTCATGACAGCGTTAAGAAAGACGGCACTTTCTATGCAAATTAAACATTGCACTAAATTCTTTTAATAGCGTTTATTTCGACATGGGTTAACTTAACAATAACATGCCATAACAGACAAATATATAAATTTATATTAATTAATTAATTAATATCGCTAATATTTTCATGTAACATGTGGCCGTGAAACGAACCGGGTTTACAATCATAGTTGATGGACAAACAGCTGATAACACTCTTCACCAGCTTCAGAAACAATGTGAAGTGTCAGTTGTTGGGGTTGTATAGCGCACTTATGGAATGAATACAATGAGATGACAGAGTGGAGGTTTAATACCCCTATGTCACACGCGGGGCCGTAAGTGCGGTTCTTTATGATTCGGCGCGAGTTTTGGTGCTGTTATTACGTTTCCATCTTACCACGCAAAAAAAATAAACATGTTTAACATGTGGAAGCTCGCGGACCTTGTAGATCTTCGCGAACCGTCGGGCGCCGGTCACTCGAGGCGGATCGCGGTGCCTAATACCCCTCTCTCACCTGTGTGGTGCCTAATACCCCTCTCTCACCTGTGTGGCCGGACTCATCTCCGTGAGCTGCCGCGATTGCCCACAACTTCCTTTAACGTTCCGCGACGTTCTGCAAAGTCTGCAAGCTTCCGCGAGGACCAGCAAAAAATTAAACGTTGAATTTTTCACGCGGAAAGATGGAAACGTAATCACATCGCAAAAACTCGGGGTGAATCATGATCAAGCCTACGGCCACAGCGCGAGCCCGCGCAGGTGAGATAGGGGTATAACACACCGCATCTCACAGCGAGTCAAACCGCATGAGTGAATACTGTAGGGGTATTAAACATTACAATCACCCAGAAACATGAATGGATGCGGGGTTTGAAACTCCCAAGGTTATTTTCTCATTTAACTAAATCAAATTTCATAAAAATAAAACGAGTCAAAAGAAAAACCCATAAAGTTATGGATAATGGCTAATGATCAATGAAACATATTTTAAACAAAAAGCAGCGAGCAGCTGGACATCGGGACGGGGAGTGTACAGTAAGTACAGTAAGTACAGTAAGTACGAGGCGTTGGTCTTGCACGCGCAGGTCTGAGCAGCTCAACAAGCTCCATAATCTGTTGCCTTGGAAGGCAAAACTTTTATTTAAATATTTTTTTAATAACGGCCACGGGGAAAATATGAAAAGGGCTGAAGTTCTGTCTAAAAGAAAAATGTACATGACTCACACGGCTCCACGGACCGCGCCGTCTTCAGTTTAACACAACACCACGCTGTATCGCTGCCTAATTGTTCGCCACCTGTTTAATATTAATTGTGATTGACAATTTTAATACGTTAGTCACATTATGAAATAGGCTAATTAAAAGTCACTCTATTAGTTCTGATATCAAATAAAATAAAATTCTTAAACAGGTCTACAGTATATTCCATCATTAATACGACTTTGATAACGTGCCATAATGTGTTTGCATACACCGCTGATTTATAAAGACTGCTGCTCAGTGGCGGCGACTAGCGTCTTGACCTGAAACTACGCTAAGAATGAGTTAATGTTGGTCCAGACCAACCTTACGAACGTGTGACTTAGCTAAGAGATACTTAGCGTAAGAACGTTTCGGGAAATGCGCCATAAAGTTAAGAGAGTACATTTACCCTAAGTACTTAAAATCCTGCACCTTCTTTACCTCTGCTCCCTGTAGCCTCAACGTTTCTCTAATTTGCACAAATGTATTCCGTCTTGCTGCGGCTAGCCTTCATTCCTCTGCTTTCCAGAGCGTACCTCCACCTCTCCAAATTTTCTTCCACCTGTTCCCTGCTCTCACTACAAAGCACAATGTCATCTGCAAACATCATAGTCCATGGAGACTCCTGTCTTACCTCATCTGTCATTCCTGTCCATCACTAGAGTGAACAAAAAGGGGCTTAGAGCCGATCCTTGATGCAGACCCACCTCCACTTTGAACTCTTTTGTCACTCCTACAGCACATCTCACCACTGTTTTACAGCTCTCATACATGTCCTGCACCACTCTAACATACTTCTCTGCCACTCCAGACTTCCTCATACAACACCACAGCTCCTCTCTCAGCACCCTGTCGTATGCCTTCTCTAAATCTACAAAGACACAATGCAACTCTTTATTACCTTCTCTGTACTTCTCCATCAGCATCCTCAAAGCAAATACTGCATCTGATGTACTCTTTCTAGGCATAAAACCATATTGCTGCTCACAAATGCTCACCTCTGCCCTTAACCTAGCTTCCACTACTCTTTCCCACAGCTTCATTGTATGGCTCATTACCTTTATGCCTCTGTAATTGCCACAGCTCTGCACATCTCCCTTGTTCTTAAAAATCGGCACCAATACACTTCTCCTCCATTCCTCTGGAATCCTCTCACTCTCCAAGATCTCGTTAAACAAACTAGTCAGAAACTCTACTGCCACCTCTCCTAAGCACTTCCATACCTCCACAGGTATGTCATCAGGACCAACAGCCTTTCCACTCTTCATCCTCTTCAACGCCCTTCTCACCTCACTTTTACTAATATTTGCTACTTCCTGCTCCACAAGTCACCTCTTCTACTCTTTGTTCTCTTTCGTTTTCCTCATTCATCAACTCCTCAAAGTACTCCTTCCATCTTCCCATCACCCTCCTGGCATCTGTCAGTACATTTCCATCTCTATCTTTAATCACTCTAACCTGCTGCACATCCTTCCCATCTCTATCTCTCTGCCTCGCCAACCTGTACACATCCACCTCTCCCTCCTTACTATCCAAGTCCTCATATGCTCTTTGTTTGGCCTTTTCCACCTCTACCTTCACCTTACGCTGCATCTCTCTGTACTCCTGTCTACTCTCTTCAGTCCTCTCAGTGTCCCACTTCTTCTTAGCTAGCCTCTTTCCCTGTATACACTCCTGGACTTCCTCTTTCCACCACCACTCCTTATACACTTTTCCCTTACCTGATGATACACCAAGTACCCTCCTACCCGTCTCCCTGATCACATTGGCTGTAGTTGTCCAGTCAACTGAAAGCACCTCCTGACCACCCATAGCCTGTCTCAACTCCTCCCTGAAGACTTCCTTTCTCAGCTTGCACAAAACAGTGCATCTCTATTTATATTCACACTAAAATTCAAGGGAAATGAAAACACACACAATATTATGTATAATGTATGACGACACTCGTCCTGCTGAAGCTCAGAATCAAGTAAAAAAAAATTCGACAAGCAAAGATTTTTTATGAATTTTGACTTGGAAAACTAACAAGTCTTCCTTTACGAGTACCGAGTATCATGTATCACGAATGCGCTTCTTGTTTTGATGCCGAGCATCATGTGATCACAACTGAGCCAACGGTTTTTCTCTCTTACGCTGCAGAATTGTGGGTAATCATCTCCCCTGCTGGGTCTTAGTGCTCATCTCTCACTGGTATAATCAACATGAACTGTGCTCATAATTCAAGGTTCCACTGTTCATACATTTGACTGGGGATGGGGATGAAACTTATAGAAGGAGGGAAGCAAAAACCAAAGGTAATAATAATAATAATAATAATAATAATAATAATAATAACTGCACTACTACTACTACTAATAATAATAATAATAATAATAAAGTAAATATATAGATTTTATGCTGAATCATGTTTATTTGCTTTTAAGTGTTTTATGAATATTAAAAGTGGTACATAAGTAAACTCAATGCCAATATGTTAATGTCACTGTAAATACTGACATGTATGTTCCATGTACTACATCACTGCCTCCGCTGCACCTCTGCAGGTGCATTTGTGTTCAGCTTTTGCATGTGATTGATGTCTTCACTTACTGTAGCTGTAAATGTCAGTGAATTACAACAGGATTACGTAAATATTATTTTTCTTCACTTGGAGAGAACAAAGAGGCGGAGCCTCCTGCCGGCCCGCTCCGGCTACAGTATACCTGTGTTAGAGAGTGCAGGTGGGATTTACTGTACGTCTCTGTCTGTCGTTCAGCGTCTATCTATTAACGGGACGATACTGTATGAGGCCATGATCATATTGTTAACACTTCCATTATAGTTCGTAATAGTCAGTAGCGTCGTTTTCATTTCGCTTTATGTCAGTAGTGACAGTACAGTAGTATTATCATATAGGGCCCGGAGAACATTGTTAAATTCCTTAAGGTCAGATTTTGAAACGTTATTATGTCGATAATGCGTCCACATTGCTCCTGTCAAAATCTGCCGTGGGGTCGTTTCCATGTCTTTATGAATTGAATGAAAACGTTAACGGCTCGATGTGGGGACACTACGCTCGAAAAATGTACCAAACTGGTACTGACCGAAACGAGACGTTTGGAGAGGTCGGTAGTAAATTTGGCTCAGTGGAATGAGGGCCTGTTGGATGGTACAGAAAATGCAGTACATTTATTGTCTACAAGCAAACCAGCAATACTTTAGTGATCTACAAGATAAAAGTCAGTCCTTTATTTTTTTTACAAATAAAAATTCAGTGCCCTAATGTTACACAAGTAAAAATTTTTATTGCTTTGTGATATAAAAATAAAAAAGTCAGCATGTTAAGGTTAATGATTTAAGTACAGTAAAAGTCAGCTTTTTATTGTGTACAAGGAAAAAGTCGGACATTTAAATGTCTACAAAGGAAAAGCCATGATTTTAATTTCTACAAGTAAAAAGTCAGCACATTTATTGTCTGCAAGTAAACCGCCAATACGTTAATTATCTGCAAATAAATGGCCATAACTTTAATTGCCTGCAAGTAAAAAAAAAAAAGTTTTTCAGTCAGCAGTTTTATTGGCTACAAGTAAAAAAAAATAGAAATAAACAGTAATTGTCTACAACTAAATGTCAGCACTTTTTCACAAGTAAAAATCTCTGTAGTTTTATGATCTAAAAATTAAAATGAGCGTGTTAATTATCTTAAAGTAAACCACCAAATATTGAAATGTCTTTTAGATCTAATTAAGAGTAAAAGAAAGGTTCTTTAATTTATTAATTATTATAGTAAATTATTATATTTATTTATTTTTTCCACAGTTACGTAATGATCTAAGTAAAGAGTCAGCATTTTTATTAGTTTTTTATTTTAATGAATCAGTACTTATTGTTCTAGAGTTGTAAAATCACAACTATCTGGAAGTACAGTTAAGAAAGTATGTAAAGTTAGTATTTTATTACGTACAGTTTAAAGTCTTTGCTTCTAATTACCTCGAAGTAAAACGTAATTGTCTACAAGTAAAAAAAAAACATTACTTTGTCAACAAAGTCAGGACTTTTTTTACAAGTACATCACTAGTTTAAAAATAAATAAATACATGGCACTTTAATTGCCTTCAAATAAACCACCAAATATTGATTTGTTTTTAGATCTAATTATATAAGAGCAAATGGTCGGTACTTTAATTTTCCACAAGTAGGAAATCAGTAGCTAAAGATCAAAGTAAAGTCAGCACTTTTATTATCTAAAAGTAAAAAGTCAGAACTTATATAATTTTTTTTTTTTTTTTTTTAAACTCAGTGCTTAATGTTCTGCAATTTAAAAGTCAGAATTTACCTTTTTAAAAAGTCAGTACTTTAGCAAATATATAAGTTAAAACGCATGAAAGGTTATTATCTTATAATGTACAGTTGAAAGCCCGGTGCTTCTGTAAAAAGCGATTTTGTTAATCCTCTTATTACTTTATTCACACAATTCAATATACATTTACTCTGAAAGATTAATGCAATTAGTTTTTTTTTTCTTTAAAATTAAACTTCAGCTGTCGTTCAGCAGTGTTGTTTTTCTGTAGTTGATGTTAGTATGTGGTTTGGGACAGAGTCGGTGAAAAGAGTGCCCATGTCTTGTAATCTCTTGACAAAATAAGAGATGACAAAACATGCGTGTAGGTCTAATCCGGCGGAAATGATCATTGATTTCTGTAGCAGAAAACGGAAAGCTGCTCATTTTAAAAGCGTCTTGGCGGAAATTACTCCTACTCCATTAAAACCGAGCCATCAGGAAACTGAGAAGCGTAAATGACAAAACATCTATTCTTCAGTTGCTCTTCTGTACAACATTCGGAACAGCAGCAATGAGACGGAGTGAGTGGAAGAGCACTAGTCACTCTCAGGACACACACACACACACAGTAGCTAATAATCAAAGAGAGAGAGAATGATCTATCCATTTAGGATGGGGATGGAATGAAGCGGTATTTCCTGTTACACCTCATCCTAAAACAGAGGTCACCTGCCTGACATTCAGTGTCTAATAATAAACTGCGAAGATGGATCATCAGCGCATCAACTTCTGCCAATCGGACGAGGCTGCACAGAGGGTGCGCACTCCCATGAGGGCGCTGTGTGCAGTGGGACGACTCCTTTATCTCCAGGCTAAAACTAAAAGGACAGGCGTCCCCATGCGACCAACGCTAAATTAACAGACCTACTAATTTCTGCATCCATGTTTTAGCGCGAGCGGCCTGAGGCTAAACATGGACATCCCTCTCTGTGGGCTTTGTCCCAATCCTCCATACCGCTGTGCTAAATAGCATGTTGAAAGTATGTCACGCGCTTGTGGTAATTACACCTGTGCATGGTGTTCTATTTTAACTTAACTATTTGCTGTGGTAGTGCAGTGGTTTGGGACACAGCCGCAGGCTAGTCGTCATGGTAACCAGGAAAGCTTTTATTATACTGTAGCTTCTGAATGTTAAGCATGAAAGTGAAATAGTTCGAGCTGGGTAAAGGGACACTGTTGATCGAGCAGTAGATTACCGTAACAAGTCCGACAAACCGAAAACACAAGCAAAAGCAAGAGGGGGGAAAACAAAAGGATTTTTTTTTTTTAAACAAGCAGAAAGAATGAATTTAATAAGGAGCAAGGTCCCGGGTTACGCTGTGCGGCATATGAGGAGTAGTTTGGGTGTGCGTTGACGGGATGTTACTGTACAAGCTCAGGCAACTTTAACTCCACGTCATCGCAGCAGTATTAGTAGATATTTGGGCAGATTTTGAAAGAGGGAGAAAAGCTACCACAAACCTGAAGAGACACATCAAAGCATACCATAAACATCTCAAGGTGGGTTTACAGCCTCTTGGTGGTAATTATGTTCTGTTAAATGTGATTTGTAGAATGTGTATTTTATTTTAGGGCCAAACTCATCAAAGCTAATTATTGACCCATAGATAAAAAAAAAATACATTTCATTTAAATTGTTAGATGAAATAAATAAAATATTAGTTCAATTTATTTGTATAGCACATTTACAACAGCCGTCAGGCTGACCAAAGTGCATATATTATATTAATAAATAAATAGATAATAAATATAATAATAATAAAAAAAAAATATATATATAAGGTAAATAATTAATCATAGTTTAGAATCATCTTATTTTGCTGTACATCAGTCTTAGCATCAGTATTAAAGTTTAAACAAGTACTTTCAAGTTGGTGTGTACAGTATTTTCAGTTTTATTGTTCAAAAAAAGAAGTGATTAAAAGAAAGCTTCAAAACACTATATTGTCCCCATACTGTTTTGTAATTAAAAAAAATATATTTAAAAAAATGGACATGCAGTAGTTATTGTGATGGTTAAAAATAAATATCATTAGCTGAAACCATCAGATGAAAAGAAAAAAAATAATTGTTAACATAATTCTTTTGTGAAAAACTAAAACGGAAGGGTTTAATTAATAATAATCATTATAATTGCTAAAATGCTACATTTTCATTGAATAATACTAGACTAAAATACTCAAGGGTTCCTCTGACTAAAACACGGACATTTATCCCAGGACTAAGACTATAATTGAAAATAGCTGAATTAACAAAATTAACATTAAAAGAGAGAAAGAAAGAATTTTGGTAGAAGAAAGAAATAAAGAAAGGGAACGAGATGCAAAAACAGCAAATACAAAAAATATATATTCTGATGAGGATGAGGAAGAATAATCAGGGAAATAAAAGGAATAATAGCTATGCTATGAGGGTTGCAGCGTTCACTCACACACACTTGCCGTTGCTGCAACCTCCGTCCCTTAAAATAAATGCGTAATCAGGTTGTAATGATGGAGCGGCTCTAATGACCAGCCTACGCTCTGTGGAGGTGACACACAACATCAGCTCTCGCTACAAAACACACACCTCACATCACAGACTTTCCCTTATTACTCCTCTGCTCCGATTGCTTAGCATATACACATTTAGTACACAATGTCAGTTAGCTAATGAATACGTTAAACAGTTCTAGAATATTCTACCCCCTTTATAGCATAATTCTGTAACTGCTAAGGATGCTGCATGCGATGACATCACGGCCGAGCACCGCATAGGATGCTCGCAGGATACGAGAGAAAACCTCAGGTCAGACGGACGGGAGTGACAGGATGTGGTGGACGAGGGACTCAGCATAGTGCGATAGGGTTACTGTGTTACAGTGCAATGGATTCTGTTTCCTTTTTGCATTGATGCATATTTGGACAATTTTGTGCTCTGTAAGAGTTTTGTGTTTACCGTACTGTACTGTACTAAAATAATGTGGGTGCAAAAAACCCTGCACATTTGAAATCTTCATCTGATAGAATTTGATATCCAATAGCACTCAGTTAGCTACAGAGCAAATAAACGACATTCTGCTTCAGGAAACATTCGGTGTCAATGCAAAGTGGACCCATGACACAAAAGATGTTTTCATCTTGGTGCCATTGCCGCATTACTGACACGTCTGACACTATGTTTTTAAAACTTGAGTTAATGTAAGTTTTGGCAGACAACCTTAAAACAGACCTACTGTATGTTCATGCCGTTTTGACAAATTAACTTTTTTTTCAAAACTGTTTAAAAAAAGGAACCAAAGCATTGCAGAAAATGCTTTTTACAAGTCTGATCTCTGGCCCAGAATGCTTCTTTTTGTGGTCTTTCTATTAATTACTGTATACAGACATTTTAAAGCCACTTTCCAAATAACTTTATAGAATTTTAATAGACACTTTATATACACATTCCAAACTCATTCCAGCAACTTTATGGATAATTTAACGACTACTTTGCAGACAATTTATAGACATTTTATACAAACTTCATATATACTTTATAGAAATTTTAGGACCATATTACAGACAATTTATATAAAGTGTATATTAAGTGTCTATAAAATGTATATAAAGTGTCTAAAATAGAAACTTTCCAGGAACTTTACAAACACTTTCTAGACACGTTATAAACTCTTTTTAGACACTTTATAGTTTATAGACCCCTTATAGACACATTCCAGACACTTTACTTTTCCAGCCACCTTTCAAACAAATTATGGACACTTTATAGACATTTTAGAGACACTTTCCATACAGTTTAAATGAGAAGAAAAGAAAGATAGAAAGAAAGAAAATGATAGGCATTAAATGGCAAACTCATCTAAGAAAAAGAGGAAGAAGAAGAATAGCAAAAAGAACAACAAAGAACAAAAAAAAAAAACAATTACAACAGAAAAAAAAAAAAAAAAAACAGAATTAAAATTAAAAACAGAAAAAAATAAAAAAGTATACAAGAAAAGAACCGATATAAAGTCAGTATGACAAATGAGAGAAAGAGGAATAAAGAAAAAAAAGAAATAAAATAAAAACTAAAAACTGGAAGAAAAAGTAAAAACTTTAAAAAAGAAAAGACGGAAATCAAATAAAATGAGTAAATAATGTGTGAAAATAAAGAAACAAAGAATGGAGAAAGGAAGGGAAGAAGGAATATACATCCTTTTACAGCCACTATAGTTCCTGAGGGGCGGAGCTACAGAAGTGGAGTGGGCAGGAATCAATTGAACCCTGAACCGAACAAAACTTAAGCTAATCCACATTTAAACATCTCCTAGATGACTAAAGCAGTGTGAAAATATCCTCTCATTATAGCGGGTTAATGCAGCGGACTCGACTTGCGCCGTAAACCTCATGTGCTTTTAAGAGGACAATAAAACAAAAAAAATGGTGTGACATCATCAGTCCATGCCATTGGACCGCAAAGTAATTAAAAACCCACAGGACGGTTTACACACTCGTCTCCCTGATATGGAGATCGATATCAGATGCTGTGTACTGATCTGTTGTGGCGATAATGAGATTTTCTGTGTGTGTGTGTTACATTGGGATGATGAACAGCTCTGTGACATCATTACTGCACCACATCACTTTCTTTTTCTGGCCCCTGAAAGGAGAGGACAAGGAGACACACTCAAGGAGACATGGATGTCCTCTTTCACTCACACAGCCGACATCAGACTAAAGATACACTGGGAAAAGTAATTTCTCTTTTTTTTTTTTTTTTTTTTGGTCCACAGAGTAAAAATCCAGAGAACTCTGTGTGAATACTGAAATCAAACACACTAGAAGAATGAAGTGGTGTGAAAGACACACGGGAGCGGTTACACTCTGCTGGAGGAATCAAACACTTGGTTTGGTAACAAGCCCAAATTACATAACAGTGTCACAGCCGAATTTATTACTGCCAGTAGTAATGTATTTTAATGGGGTTTTATTGAATTGACATATTATTTATAGCTCATAACTCATAGGAAAAAAAAAAGGTTTAAATAAATGAGACATGAGATTTTCAATCAGTTCCACGGTTGTGTTTGGATGTAGACCAGAATTTATACTAGAATTTTATTTTGACATAGAGATGTTACAATATCGTTGGTGTGTTTTAAACGAAGTCACACCCAAAATATTAAACATGAGAGGGAAAAAAATAGATTAAATAGTAATAGTAGAGGCGTAGTGTAGAGGTGGTGTAGTGGTTAGAACTGTCGCCTTGCACCTCCAGGGTTCGGGTTCGATTCCCGGTCAGGCTCGATTCCCGTCTCTGTGTGCATGGAGTTTGCATGTTCTCCCCGTGCTTGGTGGGTTTCCTCCGGGTACTCCGGTTTCCTCCCACAATCCAAAGACATGCAGATTAGGCTAATTAGCATTCCCAAATTGTCTGTAGTGTGTGAATGTGTGTACTGTATGTGTGTGTGTGTGCCCTGCAATGGATTGGCACCCAGGGTGTACCTCGCCAAAGGTAAAAGAAAGTAAAATTGTGGGTTTGACGAAAAAAGAAAGAAAAGAGAGGGAGAAAAAAAAGGAAAAGAATAAATTTGTTGATAAAAAAAGAAAGAAATGCTCCAGTTTGCCACTGAATTTAAGCAGCAAAAACACTATTATTAAATGTGATTCAGAATTGTTCACATACTCAGGGTGTCAGCGAATCCGAAACACTGGCAAAGCTGACAAATAAAGTTAGATGTCTCGGGATGTAAATATTAAAAAGTCATAGAGACAAGCTCTTTTAAATCTATATAACATAGCAGAAGTGCAGTAGTACTATTTTTAAAAAGTTCTCCTCGGCAGAACAACAACCACCACTCGTGAGGCACCCCCCTGGTGTTTGGCACCCTAGGCGACCGCTTATGTCGCCTGTGCCACAGGACGGCCCTGCATGTGCTTTTCAGAAACAGCAGAGCTCACAGTGTTGCTCTTTATAGCAAGTGTGTATTGAGCTACTTGTTCCACTGCATGCTCTTGCTCGCGATGAATTACACCGTGTTCCAAATTATTACGCAAATGATATCTTTCTCTGATTTTCATAATTAGTCAATGCAAATGACAGTCAGTATAATTTTCAAGTCATCAAACATTAGGGTATAATAAAAAATTTATTGAACAAACCTTCTAATGATAATATTTATTAAAAACAAAAAACTAAAAACGCAGTGTTACAAATTATTATGCACAACAGAGTTAAAACATTTTATAGGTTGTAAAGAACTGAAAATAGGCTTTTGTAGAATTTGCAGCATTATGAGGTCAAAATCAAAAATATCCTAACAGGACATGTTACATCTTAACCCCTTCTTTGATATCACCTTCACAACTCTTGCATTCATTGAACTTGTGAGTTTTTGGACAGTTTCTGCTTGAACCGGATGTCATGCAGAATAGCCTCCCAGAGCTGCTGTTTTGATGTGAACTGCCTCCTATCCTAGATCTTTTGCTTGAGGATTCTCCAAAGGTTCTCAATGGGGTTGAGGTCAGGGGAGGATGGTGGCCACACCATGAGTTTCTCATCTTTTATGCCCATCACAGCCAATGACACAGAGGTATTCTTTGCAGCATGAGATGGTGAATTGTCGTGCATGAAGATTTTGCTACAAAAGGCACGGTTCTTCTTTTCGTACCATGGAAGAAAGTCAAAAACTCGATATACTTTGCCGAGGTCATTTTCACACCTTCATGACTCCACCACCTCCTTGTTGACGTCGCAGCCTTGTTGGGACATGATGGCCATCCACCAACCATCCACTATTCCATCCACCTGTACCATCCAGGGTTGCACGACATTCATCAGTAAACAAGACTAGTCTTCATGTATGCCTGGGCCCACTGCAACCGTTTCTGCTTGTGAGCATTGATTAGGGGCTTTGTAATGGCATTTCAGCAGCTGCTCTCTTAATTCGATGAATTTGTCTTGCAGAAACCTTCTTCATTCTGCCTTTATCTGCACGAACCTGTCTGTGCTCTGAATCAGCCACTAATGTCTTCACAGTACGATGATCACGCTTAAAGTTTTCGTGAAATATCTAATGTTTTTATACCTTGTCCAAGGCATTGCACTATTTGATGCTTTTTGGCAGCAGAGATCCTTTTTCTTTCCCATATTGTTTGAAACCTGTGTTCTGCTTAATAATGTGGAACAACCTTATTCAGTACTTTGCCTTTAATTGGGCTCATCTGCCAAAGTAATTATCACACGTGTCTGAGATTCATTTCAGTGATCCAAAGAGCCCTGAGACACAACACCATCCATGAGTTTAATTTAAAAACCAAACATTTAATGTTTATGACACTTACATCCAATTTGCATAATAATTTGGAATGCGGTATAAAGTTCCAAAAAATGAACTGCATGCATTTTTTTTCAGACGGTAAGATTATTCAGGAAATGTTCAATTATTATTATAGTCAATCTGATTATACAGTAGACTCCAGTTGAACAGTTTACATGGCCGCTGATCTGATACAATGTGAGTTTACGTGCTCAAGGTGTGTAGTTAAGAGTTAAGAAAAATATCAGTGAGGAATTCTAATGAATTGAAAGAGTTTCATGCCATCTCCATCCTCAACGTCCTCCGAGAAAATCTCTTGAGTGAGTCTGTGACCTTCGCTATTTAAGTTTTTTTTTTTTTTTTTTTTTGAAAAGTAAAGAACATTTTGAGTTGACCGGGTCAAGACTTTCCATTTCAGTAAAATGAAAAGCTTTTGCTATAAAGTCACAGATCCCGAACTGGCAGATTGAGTGCTTAAAAAATTTAAGACGAGAGCCCAGACTGGAAGTGTGCCTTAGAGTGCCGGGGGTCAGCAGAGCAGCGGAGACATCAGGCAGCTGGACATTGTCTTAAATATCAAACACCAGAAACAGAAGACTTACTGGAGACATTTTACTGTGAAAATATTGTGATAGATTTAACACCGGGACTCGTACTTACGAAGGAGGCATGAACTTTAAAAATCCCCAACATCACCTCGAGAGCTGTCACCTAAATCCTGTCCTCGCTTTGACAAGAGAAAGAGGGGAAAAAAGCTGTGGGCATGTCCTGGGGTTTCTAGCTCTTGATATTCATCACAGCACACTAAGCACAATTCCCTGACCTTTTTCTTGGTAAATCAATAATGATTTTACATGATAATGTAAATAAAGTTAAACTGCAAACTATATAAAATATGTCAAATGTGAACTACCTTTATAGTAAACAGTTTAAAAAAACAAACTAGTTTTATATGAAACATGCTAAAACACAAACCACTTCAGGTTACTAACAACAGGTTTAAACCAGCTAGCTTTATAGTAAACATACTAAAATATGGACTGGCTTTATATCAGAAATGCTAAAACATGAACTAGTTTACAGTAAACATAAATTACCTTTACCTCAAATATGCTAAAACATGATCTAACAGTAAACATGCTAAAACATGAACTAGCATTATATTACAATGCTAACACATAAAGTAACAGTAAACATGTTAAACATGCACTAGCTTTATATTAAAATGCTAACACATGAACTAACAGTAAACATGTTAAAACATAAACCAGCTTTATATTAAAATGCTAACACATAAACTAACAATAAACATGCTAAAACATGAACTAGCATTATATTAAAAATGCTAAAACATGAACTAGTTTTATATTATAAATGCTAAAACATGAACTAGCTTTATATTAAAATGCTAACACATAAACTAACAGTAAACATGCTAAAACATAAACCAGCTTTATATTAAAATGCTAACACATAAACTAACAGTAAACATGCTAAAACATAAACCAGCTTTATATTAAAATGCTAACACATAAACTAACAGTAAACATGCTAAAACATAAACCAGCTTTATATTAAAATGCTAACACATAAACTAACAATAAACATGCTAAAACATGAACTAGCATTATATTAAAATGCTAACACATAAACTAACAGTAAACATGCTAAAACATGAACTAGCTTTATATTAAAATGCTAACACATAAACTAACAGTAAACATGCTAAAACATGAACTAGCTTTATATTAAAATGCTAACACATAAACTAACAGCAAACATGCTGAAACATGAACTAGCTTTATATTAAAATGCTAACACATAAACTCACAGTTGTTGTTGGTCTTTCGGCTGCTCCCGGCAAGGGGTCGCCACAGCGGAATATCCAGTCCGCACTACAACTTGGCACAGGTTTTACGCCGGATGCCCTTCCTGACGCAACCCTCCCATTTTATCCGGGCTTGGGACCGGCACTGTATCCAGTGGCTGGGGTGTGGGCACTGGCTGGAATCGAACCCGGGTCTTCCGCATGGCAGGCGCTAACACATAAACTAACAGTAAACATGCTAAAACATGAACTAGCTTTATATTAAAAATGCTAAAATATGAACTAGCTTTATATTAAAATGCTAACACATGAACTAACAGTAAACATGCTGAAACATGAACTAGCTATATATTAAAAATGCTAAAACATGAACTAGCTTTATATTAAAAATGCTAAAACATGAACTAGCTTTATATTAAAATGCTAACACATAAACTAACAGTAAACATGCTAAAACATGAACTAGCTTTATATAAAAATGCTAAAACATGAACTAGCTTTATGTCAACAATCCTAAAATGAAAATAATGTTAAAATAATTTACCTGTAGAGTAAACAGAATACAAACTAGTATTACAGCAAACACTCTTGAGGCTTTTGATAACTATTTCTGCTTTTCTTTAGCTTATATGCTAAACTGTTAATGTACTGATATGCAAGTATCTTGGCTTGTGAAAAACTGAAGATGAAGAAGAATTTTTAAACCTAACTAAAGTGGCTTAAAACTAAAATGTAGCTTCATATGGGGTTTAATTATGATTAATTAAAAGAAAGTGCTAGAAAGATATAAAAATGAATCAGGATTGCTAACTAGCTCACATTGAACGTATCCAGAGATTTCTTTTTCTTAGGAAGGATAGTGGGTTATATGATATTGAGCAAGATGCACATTATTACACCCTTACAGACTCGCATTATACTAATTATGCTAAAAGACCAGACTTTACAGTAAACAGCCCGAACACAAGCTAGCATTATGTAAAACTGAATTAAACACTAAGTAGCATCATGTTGCACAGTCTATAGCATAAACTAGCCTGCTAAACTGGGATGTAACTCTACACTACACAAACTAGCACTGAAGTGAAGAAGCTACCTTCAAACTAAAAGTTCAGTAAAGGTGTAGCTTGCGCTTTCACATTAAATTGATATAAAATTTTGAAACTTGAGCATTTATTTAATGATTAAACACTGGGCATATGTACAGGTCAGGCTTTCTCTCTCTCTCTCTCTCTCTCTCTCTCTCTCTCTGTGTGTTCTGCTCGTCTTCATGGCTAATTAAGTTTTCAGCTCGCGTTGCCGTTAGCGAGCCTGTTGTCACCGCAGTGTAAGTGATCCGCATTGATTTTAGTGACTCATTTCTTTTTAATCGCGCGGTTTTGATGTGGAGCAGAAACCCGAGGCGACTGTGAGCCCACCGCGAGCTCCCTGATATTTCCTGTCCTTGTGAAGAAGCGGGTAAAAATACACACAAACACGAGCGCAGAAACCGGGGACGGAGCAGGTGGAGCACGAGCTATAACCACATCTGTGTAAAGTTGAGTGGGAATCTCTCAGCGAGTTGCACACACACACACACACACACACACACACACTTTTTATCGCTTTCATTGCCACATTATGTTTTTCCTTAATTATATTTCTGATTTTCCTCCTTTCTGTCTTTCTTTCTTTCTACAATGCTTGTTGTCCCTTCATCATTTGTTTTTTCACTTCTTTATCCTTTTGTTTTTCCATTTTTCTTATTTTATTCTTATCTTATTTATCCTGTATTCAGGGTCGTATATCGATTAAAAAAATCCCTTTTTTCTCATCCCATTTTTCTCTTTCTTTCTTTCTTTCTTTCTTTCTTCTCATCCTTCCTTTTTCCATGTATACAGTACATACCTATTTTGTCTCTTGCATTGTTTTTGTCTTATCTCTATTATTTTTCTTTTTTTCTTTTTAATTCTCTATTTTGTTTTTCTTATTTTTTTTCTGTATTTAAGTATAATGTTTTTTATGCATTGGACTTTGTCTTTCATCTCACCTAGAGTTTTTCAGATTTTTATTCTTCCATTGTATTATTTGTTAACAGATTACATCTTTTCTTTCTTTCTTTCTTTCTGTTATCTCTCTACCTTTTTTTCCTCTATCCTTTTTTCATCTGTATTTTGTCTCTGCATACCTATTTTGTGTTTTTTTTCTCCATTTTATTATTTTTATTTTCTGTCTTTATTTAATCTTTTTTTTTTCTTCAAATACAACTGTTTTTATTCTTTCAGTGGTGCATGTATAATTTTTTTTTACCACATGCACAACTGCTTTTAATATATGAATATATTTCCTTTTGTATTTTTTTTACATGTATTTTTTCATTAGATCTTCCTTTCATTTCTTTTTTTTCTTTCTTTTCTTTCTTTGACAAATGAACAAATTTGACTCTTTCCACCTCATGCTTTACTTTTTCTTTTTTTAATACCATTTTCTCCCTAACCCTCTCATTCTCCTTTCTATGTTTTTGTTTCTTTATTTTTACTTATTACTTTGCTTTTCGTTCTTTCATTCACTAATTTATTTACTTGTATTTATTTACTTAGATGTTTATTTTTCTTTCATCTGTGTTTTTCTTGTTATTTTGAAATAAAATAATTTTTTTTTCACTTTGAATTGAAAAAATGCATTATTTCGAAGGTATTGATTTAATTCCTATCTCTTTATTGTCTTCACATTTATTTTTTCTTACTTTTTTTATTTTTATTGTATACATGCAAATCAATATGAAGGAAGATAAATGAATGTCATTTTTCCTCTTTATGTGTTTATTTGCATCTTGAATTTGTTTATTCGGTGTTATATATCTGAGACATCACAGCGCATCATCCCACCCCTCTATGATTGTAGGACTCTACACATCTCTCCATCCCTCGTTCCCACGTCTTTGCTACCTCTCACTTCCTTGTTATCTGAGAGCCGTCTGTCTCTCTCCTTCTGTCTTTCTCTCTCTCTGCGGTGTGATGGAGCGTGCTACGGCCTTGATGGATTTGACAGGTACAAACCCCGACAGAGATGCAGAGACAGATAAAGTGTTTCATTCACACTATCACACATCCATCGTTCTTTTTCATCCTCCCTCTGTGTCTCACTCTCACACTGTCTCACTCTCTCTGTTTCACTCTCACTGTCTCAAGCTCACTTCCTGCTTTCCAGCATTCAACATCTCTCTATTTCCTCGTTAAATATTCACATCCCTTAATCCCTGTGTACGTGTGAGTACAAAGGAGTTTAAGGTGATAATCCTTGCTTTTGTGTCATACGCATTGTTCCAGTGTGGAGCAGGAGGCAATAAATGCTACACATTTGTAACATGTCCCTGATCTCTTTTTTAGCTATGTGACAGCTGTTGCTTTTGCTTTGGGGAAATAAATATAAATGGGATGTTTACTCAGAGGAAACATTCAAGCTGCATGCCGGTGGTTACACTCGCTATACTGTACCACCCAACTGTGGCATTTTAAACACTAAGCCTTGCAGGATACGCCGCTAACTCTTGCATTGCCACTTTTACCTCACACGTCTCCAAAATAGTCAAAATTACATCACCTTACGTATTTAGAGTTTGGTCTGTTTCAGATTTAACTAGTGGTTTCAATTCCTTACCATAGCGACTGAAGCAGCACAAATGTTCTTGAAGCCTTTAAGAGATTAAATGAGTTGGAAAGGAGTCATGATGGAAAGGAACAATAAGAGAAAAAGACAGAACAAAATACAAAAGAAGACAAAGAAAGAATGACAGAATGGAGGAAAATGGGAATATTGGTTTAAAAAAAAAAAAAAAGGAAAAGTACAGCATGACCAGGGCCAAGATGAAGAAATCCGTTAAGAAGAGAAGTTTCTTAGCAAAGCAATTCAAGTGTGAAATGAAGCAAAGCTGCTGATTGGTCAGTGCTTTTTGTGACATCATCAGAGTTTCTGTATTTGACTAGTTAGCATTTATTTATTACCGAGCAAATCCCATTATGGAGTAACTGCTCAATTCAAAGGGAACTTAGAAATCAAGCGAACAATGGGTCTTCACTTCGCCACTTCGCCACATCTCACTCCTCCTTACTGGAGCATGAAAGAAAAAGGCATTTATATACAGTAAAAAAGGGAAATTTTATATATATATATATATATATATATATATATATATATATATATATATACAGTGGTGTGAAAAACTATTTGCCCCCTTCCTGATTTCTTATTCTTTTGCATGTTTGTCACACTTAAATGTTTCTGCTCATCAAAAACCGTTAACTATTAGTCAAAGATAACATAATTGAACACAAAATGCAGTTTTTAAATGAAGGTTTACGTTATTAAGGGAGAAAAAAAACTCCAGATCTACATGGCCCTGTGTGAAAAAGTGATTGCCCCCCTTGTTAAAAAAATAACTTAACTGTGGTTTATCACACCTGAGTTCAATTTCTGTAGTCACCCCCAGGCCTGATTACTGCCACACCTGTTTCAATCAAGAAATCACTTAAATAGGAGCTACCTGACACAGAGAAGTAGACCAAAAGCACCTCAAAAGCTAGACATCATGCCAAGATCCAAAGAAATTCAGGAACAAATGAGAACAAAAGTAATTGAGATCTATCAGTCTGGTAAAGGTTATAAAGCCATTTCTAAAGCTTTGGGACTCCAGCGAACCACAGTGAGAGCCATTATCCACAAATGGCAAAAACATGGAACAGTGGTGAACCTTCCCAGGAGTGGCCGGCCGACCAAAATTACCCCAAGAGCGCAGAGACAACTCATCCGAGAGGCCACAAAAGACCCCAGGACAACATCTAAAGAACTGCAGGCCTCACTTGCCTCAATTAAGGTCAGTGTTCACGACTCCACCATAAGAAAGAGACTGGGCAAAAACGGCCTGCATGGCAGATTTCCAAGGCGCAAACCACTTTTAAGCAAAAAGAACATTAAGGCTCGTCTCAATTTTGCTAAAAAACATCTCAATGATTGCCAAGACTTTTGGGAAAATACCTTGTGGACCGACGAGACAAAAGTTGAACTTTTTGGAAGGTGCGTGTCCCGTTACATCTGGCGTAAAAGTAACACAGCATTTCAGAAAAAGAACATCATACCAACAGTAAAATATGGTGGTGGTAGTGTGATGGTCTGGGGTTGTTTTGCTGCTTCAGGACCTGGAAGGCTTGCTGTGATAGATGGAACCATGAATTCTACTGTCTACCAAAAAATCCTGAAGGAGAATGTCCGGCCATCTGTTCGTCAACTCAAGCTGAAGCGATCTTGGGTGCTGCAGCAGGACAGTGACCCAAAACACACCAGCAAATCCACCTCTGAATGGCTGAAGAAAAACAAAATGAAGACTTTGGAGTGGCCTAGTCAAAGTTCTGACCTGAATCCTATTGAGATGTTGTGGCATGACCTTAAAAAGGCGGTTCATGCTAGAAAACACTCAAATAAAGCTGAATTACAACAATTCTGCAAAGATGAGTGGGCCAAAATTCCTCCAGAGCACTGTAAAAGACTCGTTGCAAGTTATCGCAAACGCTTGATTGCAGTTATTGCTGCTAAGGGTGGCCCAACCAGTTATTAGGTTCAGGGGGCAATTACTTTTTCACACAGGGCCATGTAGGTTTGAATTTTTTTTCTCCCTAAATAATAAAACCCCTCATTTAAAAACTGCATTTTGTGTTTACTTTTGTTATCTTTGACTAATAGTTAAATGTGTTTGATGATCAGAAACATTTTGTGTGACAAACATGCAAAAGAATAAGAAATCAGGAGGGGGGCAAATAGTTTTTCACACCACTGTACAGTACCTGTAGGGTAGTAATCTGTAAAAGTTGCACAGTTTTAATAATTTCTCCTTAAATGTTGTGAATTAATCAAATAATTTATTAATGAGTTGTGCACATTTCAGTAGTGTATGTTTTATAATGGTCAGTTTTTGTTAATAACTTGTTAATAAATATTCATCATTAATTCGGTATGTGTGAAATTTCCACAGCAGCAGCAACAGGTTTGCGAGGGGCTTCTGTTACCAGGGTGACAGGAAGTGACTTCTGTGCTGGAGATGTTGCAGGGTGTTTCCAATGGAATTTTGATATGGGAAGTTTCCTTAACCGACACTCCCTGCGCAGGGAGTAGGGAGTAGGGAGCACACTGGAATGGAACACGGCCAAGCACTAAATAAGACCGTTTTGTTCATTGCTTCGTTAATTTAATTAATTCAGAGCTGCTACAGAGACGCACACGCCTCTACCCGTTAAAACCTAGCGGTTGCCATAACTACTACTTACCTCTGACTCCGCCCACCACACCCACCAGTCCCTCTTCACTCCCAATAACAATGACTCGTGTAAACTCGTTGATTTGACTCCCAGCCACGCAGCGTTACACACAACCCAATGATTACTTCTGATTACCCCCCACCACTTTTAATAATAATTACTAAGCCCCGCCCACTCCACTTACTGGTTACTGCTTGCTCCACCCACAGCACTGATTTGTTCCAACACACCGACTAAGAATGCTGATTCCATCCATCATACTAATTACTTCAGTTCAATTTCTTTATATAAGATAAGGAAAACTGAAAAAGTGTAAACCTTAACCCCGAGGTGAGTAAATATAGACGCGCACTGGAACTAATATCACAGTGGAACTAATATCAAACGGCACTTCAAGGCAAAGTCTCATACTCGCTCTGCAACGCGGATCAGATCTCAGCGGGAGGAAACTTTCCAGCGCAAATAGTTCGAGGTGAAAGCTGAACCTTTGACGAGTTTCAAATTCTGAGAATAAAATGAATAAATCCTGTCCTGTCCTGGTTTCTCCCCCTGCGGCATGTCAGCGATTCGCTCGCTCCGCTTCGCCGCACAGAATTTACAAAAAAAAAAAAAAAAGGCTCTGTTTGTCTTCTTTTTCGAGACAGCTCTGAGCTTAGAGCTTCTGGGAAAGAAGAAAAAAAAAACATTAATTCATGTATCTTCAGTTATCTCTTTATTTGGATCCAGAGACAATCCCATTAACACTGGGTGCAGGGTAGAAGAAGAATCCACCCTGGAGCAGACACAGGTGCATTACAGAGCACCAGTTATACACTTAATCACATCTAGGGGCAATTAAGCACGAATAGTCCATCTAGTGTACAGTATAGGACGGAGGGGTTGGGGTGGGTGGTCAGAGAACCCCAACACTGATAACCGACGACCCCGTAGTTCTAAACACCTCTAAAATATTTCAGTGAAAATGGGGAGACAGGGAGGTTAGAAAGGTTCTTGAGACTCTGGGAAAAGTGGGTGTGGCTTGGCTTTATGCAAGGAGTATACATAAAATGTAGGATGTGTTTTAGACGAGATGGGAGGAGTCTTACAAGTAGGTGGGATCTTAGATCCCAAGATAGACCCTGTTTATATTTTCTCTGAACTAATACACTCTTGAAAAGAAAAAGAAATGGCTGAAATAAGAATAATAAGAATAAGGATCCCCAAAAATATGTATTAAGGGGCGGAGTCTGAAGATCAGGAAAGAAACCAAAATAGAGTTTATTGAAGGGTTTTTCAATCAATAGAAATCGAAGATGTGGGACATTGGGTGGAGCCGGCTAGCTAATGTCAGGAAACTGCAGATCCAGAATTATTGGCACCCTCGGAAATTAAACATAGAAGGGAAAAATTATTTTGAGAAAATGTATATGTTTAACTGCCAGCATCGTTTTTGGAGAAATAATTTTAAAAACCTGAGAATTATTGGCACCCTGCATTCAGTTCTTCATAAATGCATCTTAACATCAACATTGTTCAAGTAGATTTTTATTGATTTATCATAAATCAACTTAGCGGCGAGGTGGTGTAGTGGTTAGCACTGTCGCCTTGCACCTCCAGGGTCTGGGTTCGATTCCCGTCTCTGTGTGCATGGAGTTTGCATGTTCTCCCCGTGCTTGGTGGGTTTCCTCCGGGTACTCCGGTTTCCTCCCACAGTCCAAAGACATGCAGGTTAGGCTAATTGGCGTTCCTACAGTAAATTGCCCGTAGTGTGTGATTGGGTGTGTGAGTGTGTGTGCCATGCGATGGATTGGCACCCTGTCCAGGGTGTACCCCGCCTAGTGCCCGAAGTCTCCTGGGATAGGCTCCAGGTCCCCCGCGACCCTGAACACAGGATTAAGCGGTATAGAAAATGAATGAATGAATGAATGATAAATCAACTTGACTTTAATGACAAAATACATACAAGTAAACTTTTAGTTTTGCTTTCTTTAAAAGGTCGATGTTTCACACGTACTAACATGTATGAGTTTAAGTAGAAAGATCGTTTTCATAACCTTTTCTTATCATTTTTACTAAAGGGTGGCAATAATTCAGAATTACTACTGGAAACCCACATGCTAAATAATATGCTGTAATAACAAATACGTTTCTGTTAGCGTACCTGATAAAACCTCAGGCGAACTAGAGTTATAATTGTAATAAAAAAATAGCAGATGTAGTGCATGTCCTGGGGCAGATTTGATGAAGTTCGCTGTTTGTTCTACATATATACATTTTTTATCTCTGAAGATGGAGACACGTCGCTATTGAGTCTAATGTGTTTTTCTCCGTTATTAAATCTCCCGAGTCTCTCTGACCTCTCAACGTTAATTGCGTTTGCTGTTATTTCATTTTTCCATTTTGCGCCTGAAGCCTTGCAGCCGTCCGTCCTTTTTATTTTTTCAACTGCACTCGCTCTTTCACTTCCTCTTTCAAAGCCCTAATTGACAATCAAGTCTTAAATCTTCCGCTCTCTCACTCACTTTGCTTGCTCTCTCCCTTTCTCTCTCTCTCTCTCTCTCTCTCTCTCTCTCTTTCTCGACTGTAATGAAAGAGCGAGACACCTGCAGGCGGCTCCATCGTGCAGGAGTGGGCCTAAATGAAAAGATCAAACACTTTCATGCCGCCCTCGTTCATCCAGAGTGCACTTGGATCGATAGTCTCACTCCGGCCCGGGTAATAGGTTCCCTACGAGTGCAAATTAATAACAGAGATTTAACGACTGAAGTGTGAGAGCGGCACGGCGTCCATGCACACAATCGACTGCAGAGACAGCCAGTATGGAGGACACACACACACACACACACACCCTTGATGTCTTACCAACAGGTGACTGTATGACATAGACTAAGCCACAGAGTGGGCGGGGCTTGTAGACCATCTTGTGCTTTGATGTTGATCATGAGCACTGTGTAGACTGGACAGGAAGTCATCAGCGTGTCAAGGGTGTACTAACTTACTGTGTGCTTCAATAAGTTCAACATCCAGTTTCAGATACAGTATAACAAATGGAAAAATATTAACATGTATTTCTGTTTTTCTGTACACTTTATCTCTTTTTTCTGCTGACTGCATTTCACCTCTTTCTTTATTTCTCTTTGCTTCCCTCCATCATGTTCTCTCACTTCCACCATTTTTTTTCATTTTATTTTTTTCTTGCTTCATTTTTAACATTTGTTTCTTCTTCTTTTCTATTTCGCCATTATTTTTTTTATATTTATTGTTCTTAAATGATTCCAATCACTCCCTTTCTTTCCTCTCTCCCTCCATCTGAACGATTTAT